>CM066329.1:171843041-172125541 GCA_033807585.1 Hydrophis major
AGTGAATTTCAAACTCTTTATTTACATGTGTAACAGCTCAGCTCTATGGCTACAACGGCCCCTTTATATCGGCAAGCTCTTGAGTATTTAACCAATGAAAACACAGGGAGCGCTAGCTCCGTTAACCAATGGGAGAGGCTCATTAATAGCCAATCAGATTCTCCTGAACGGACCAATCCGATGTCGCTATTATCGGCCAATCAGACGTGCAGGGCCAGAACCCTGCACTTTACTTCAAGCTCTTAATAATCTTTATTCAAGTACTTTTATTAATTCCAACACCCCTTCCCCCCGGGTTCCGTTTAAGGGGTACAGTCACGTAGTCTTTGAGGTAGGCAGGTTGTTTTGATTGTCTATTTGATTTACGTTGTTCTCCCGGTATTTGGCTACAGTCTTGTTGGGGTAGGACGTTATCTGGTGAAGAGGGTGCCTCCAGTTCTGTATTCAAATTTTTGTTGCCGCTAATGCTCTCAGCATCTCCTTGAGGCGAGCTCACTCCCATCCCTGATCCTTCTTCACATGTTGCCTCTGAGTGGTCATTACTTCCGGTTAAGCTTTCTGCCATTTCAAATTCAGCTTCCTGGGTATCTCCTCCCCCCTCGGTTTGGAAGTCAGGGGAGTCAGAGATCCCCGACTGTAGCCTTGAACACAGCTGATCAATATGGTGCTTCCATATTCTATCATCGTGACATCTCATGTGGAACGATCTGGGGCCAGTTACTTGGACTACAGTTGCCTCGACCCACAACGGATTGCCCGAAAAGTTCCTAGCGAAAACCAAGTCGCCTACCTGGAAGTTATTGCATTTCCTGCTGGATCCATGTGGTTTTTCAGGTTCATATGATGGGTGCAGACGGTCGAGGTGGGAGCGGAGCTTCCGCCCCATCAATAACTCGGCGGGAGTTTTGTTGGTGACGCTGTGCGGAGTGATATGCTGCAAAAGGAGTATCCAGTTCATCTTGTCTTCTATATCACCATAGTCCATTTTATGCAAGGTTTCCATTGGCCGCAGGATGCGCCGACTAAGTCAGTGCATGGCGAATACCGTGGTCCACCAGGTACTGTTCAAAGGACAGCGCGGTAAATTGGGGCCCATTGTCGGATACCAGAACGTCTGATAATCCGTGTGTTGCAAATAGTCTATCTAGTTTCCTGATGACTGATTCGGTTGTTGTATTTCTCATCTCATGGATTTCAAGCCAGTTCGAGTAGGCATCCACCGTTAATAAAAATGTGTGTCCTTTGGTAGGTCCCGCAAAGTCCAGATGAATACGGGACCATGGTCCCCTTGGTGTTTCCCATTCAGTCGGGGTTGCTTTCGGAGGGGCGTTGCTTACTTCCTGGCATTTGTGACAAGCTTTTACCCATGTCTCAATCTGCTTGTCGATACCCGGCCACCACGCGTAGCTTCGTGCGAGGGCTTTCATGTGCACGATGCCGGGGTGGCCATCATGCAAGGTTCTTAGTATCGCTCGTCGTAACCGCTCTGGGACAACGACTCTATCACCCCAGATAATGCAGCCCTTCTGGGAAAATAGTTCCGTTTGTCAATCCTTGAATGGGACGTAGTCGTCAGGTATCTGGTCCAATGGTCATCCGCGCTCGACCCAACTGAGGACTCGTGCTAAAATGGGGTCGCGTTTCATTTCAATTGCGATATCTTGGACTGTTAGTGGCGGTGTTCGAAGTGTCTCGATCTGCAGTGTTGTAACTGTTGGAGCGGGGTCATCAATGGTTTCTGGAAGTGGTGCACGGCTCAATGCGTCGGCGTGGGGAATGGCCTTCCCCGGGCAGTGTTGCAACTTGTAATTATATGCAGCCAAGAATTCTGACCAGCGAGTCATTCTGGGAGATAATATATAAGGTGTTGGCCTATCTCCCGCTATTATTCCCAGCAAAGGTTTGTGGTCAGTCACTATAGTAAAGGCTTGGCCATACACATATTGATGAAATCTCTTAACAGCAGACACAATAGCAAGGGCCTCTTTATCAATTTGACTGTAATTGAGTTCTGCTTTTGATAACATCTTTGAGAAATAGGCAACAGAGGCTTCACTACCGGTTGGCAAAACGTGGCTCAAAATGGTGCCCACTCCGAATGGTGATGCATCACACATGATCGTTAAAGGCAAAGTTTCGTTATACTGCATCAAAACAGCATCAGAAGTCAATAAATTTTTCACATGTCGAAATGCCTGCTCCTCTCTGTGTCCCCATACCCAGGTTGCTTTTTTGTCCAACAAACAATGTAGGGGTTCGGCTACGGTTGCTTTGTGAGGCAGGAAAATGTTATAAAAATTGATAAGGCCTAGAAAAGCCTGGAGATCAGCCTTATTTTGGGGTTTGGGGGCATTTTTGATTGCCCTAAGTTTGCTATCGGTGCGGTGAATGCCTTGACTATCAATTAAATATCCTAAAAATTCTACACGATCCATACATAGTTGACACTTGTTTTTTTTAACTTTGAGACCTGAGTCTTTAAATCTCTGGAGAACCAACCCCAGGCAATCCTTTAGTATTTTCCAAGTCGGGGAAGCGATTAACACATCATCAAAATATGGGACAACATCTTTTATCCCTTGTAATAGTCTTTCCATCAAACCTTGAAAGATTCCTGGGGCTATGCTTACTCCGAACTGGAGTCAATTACATTTAAACGCACCTTGGTGCGTAACGATCGTTTGGGCCTCTGCCGTTTTTTTGTCTACAGGCAGTTGTTGGTATGCCTGGGCTAAGTCTAGTTTAGCAAAGACTTTTCCGCCCCCCAGGGAATGGAGAAGGTGTTGCACCACCGGTTCCGGGTAAGCGTTTTGTTGAAGGGCATTTTTCAGGGTGGCTCGGTAGTCCCCACAAATTCTTATCGATCCATCCGGCTTGATGGGTGTCATGATTGGGGTTTCCCAGGGAGAGTGATCGGTTGGTTCTAATTTATCAAGCTGCTCATCAATCTTTGGTTTAAGGGCAAATGGAACTCGACGAGGCTTAAGGCGGATGGGAGCTATTTTGGGATTGAGGTTAAATGATATCGGGGTCCCCTTGTACTCGCCTAGTTTTTCTGCAAAGACATCCTGGAATTCTTGGACGAGGTCCTCTTCCCAATCGCTGCTGCAGGTTCGGTGAATGCCAGCTAATTCAATTCCGAGTGAAGCGAACCATTGGAGGCCTAACAAACTAGGCCGATCCCTGTCGATTACAGTCAGGGGTAGGAATGCCGTACAGTTCTTAAACAATACCCGGACTCAGCTGGATCCAACGACCGGAATTCGATTTCCTTGATAGTCTTTGAGTATGAGTCTTTGGAATCTGAGGTCTTGCCACCGGACAGGAAGGATGAGCTGCTTGAGGGTCTTCCAGGAAACCATCGAGAGGGACGATCCTGAATCGACTTCCATCAGGCAGGGCTGGTTTTCGATGGCCACTTTCACTCGGATCTTCTTGGCATCAAGAGATGAGGCGTGACCGATCGTGATAGTTTGGTGAGCCTCTTCTCGCTTCGTTGAGTGGTTTAGGGTTTTGTTTCTGTAGGAGTGGTTGTTCCATTGGTGGTTCACGGGTTCTCGCTTTACAGGATGGCTTCCTGTCGGTTGGCGATAGTTAGCTCCCCTCGAGGGCTGGCTGGGTCCTAGCTTGCTTCTACAGACCCATCCGATATGGCCTCTTTTCCCGCACACATGGCAGAGCGCATCGAGGAATTTGCATTCTGACCGGGAGTGGCTTGCTCCACAACCAGCGCATTGGTACTGCGATCTCTGGCATTGGTCTTGTTCGGACCGAAGTTGATGGACCTCTTCTTCATCGCTTTCTGATGATGATTCGAGGTCCTTGTGGTGGGCTGTCGTAGGCTGTCCTTCTGATTGGGGTGAAATTTCGTGGGCGAGTTGGTGAAGCAGGGCGTGGGTGCAGCCGACTTCCTGGTTGCTTCTGCTGCAGTAGCTTCAGCGATGGCATCTTTAAGGCTAATGTCGCCTTTCGCCATCAGCTTACTCTGTGTGCCTGGAGCATCTAATCCCAGAACTATTCAGTCTCTCAGGGCTTCTTCTAGGCCGGCAAACTCGCATAGGCCTCCCAGATTCTGGAGATCCGCTATGAAATCAGCAACACTCTCACCGTTCTGCTGACTTCTCTGGTAAAATTCATGGCTTCTAATGAGCGTTGGCACAGACAGTGCATAGTGGGCCCTCAGCAGGGGTTCGAGGATGTCCCAGTCCATAGACTTTACTTCTGCTGGTTTTGCTAGTGCCTTGGCCATCTTGAATACGGTCGACCCGCAATGAGTTAGGAATACTGCCCGTTTCTTTCCGGTAGTGGCATCCTTCAAATTGTTGGTCTCCAGAAACATCTGGAAACGATCCATATATGAGTCCCAGTCTTCTTGCGCCGGGTCGAATGGAGCGGGTGGTATGACGCCGCCGGACATGGTTCTGCCGTTGGTGCGTTTCAGCACATCCCACCTTCGTCGCCAGTGTTATGTTCTGTGCATGGGCGCTAAGGAGGAGATGAGCCAGTGAACAGTGAACTTCAAACTCTTTATTTACATGTGTAACAGCTCAGCTCTATGGCCGTAACGGCCCCTTTATATAGGCAAGCTCTTGAGTATTTAACCAATGAAAACACAGGGAACGCTAGCTCCGTTAACCAATGGAAGAGGCTCGTTAATAGCCAATCAGATTCTCCTGAATGGACCAATCCGATGTCGCTATTATCAGCCAATCAGAAGTGCAGGGCCAGAACCCTGCACTTTACTTCAAGCTCTTAATAATCTTTATTCAAGTACTTTATTAATTCACAACATCTATATCAGGAAAATTCATATTTAGGGCCAAATAATATAATTTCAGCAGGCTAATACATCATCCAATATCTCTACAGCTAGAAATGGCTCAGAGGAAAGCAGAGCTGTTCTTACAGATGCTATCCTGTGTCATTTTCTCTTTGCTCTAAAATAATTCCTAACATTTCCAGTTAGGGTGCCATGAAAGAGATATGTCTGAAGGTCCTCTATTAGTCAGACTCAATCTGCTTTTTTCAACCTTGGAGCCCTCTAGATCAGGGCTGTCAAATTCCCAGCCTAAGGCCCAGATGTGTCACACACTGGCCACGCACACTCCTGGTTTAGCGAAGGGGGAAAAAGCAGGGGTGGGATTCTATCGGTTCAGGCCAGTTTGGTAGAAACGGATGTTAATTTTACATCCAGTTCGACGAACTGGTAGTTCTGAAGAATAGCTGCCACCCCCACTCCGCCCCACCCTTTCCAGGAGGACCCACGAGGCCCATCTGGCTCTCAGGTAAGTGTATGATAGTCTCCTTGGAGCAAAACAGCATGGGGGGGGTCTGGCACCACTCCCCCCACCCTGCTTTTGCTCCTAGGAGGCTCCATAGAGGCTTGCTAGGCCAAAAATGGGGCATGGGGGGTCCATAGCTGGGCCCCCTCCCCATTTTTGCTCTCAAGAGGCTCCAGGGAGGCTTGCTAGGCCAAAAATGCTGCCCCGCCCCTGCTTTTGCTCCTTAGGGGGCTCCAGGGAGGCTTGCTTGGCCCCGTTTTGGGCCTAGGAAGCCTTCCTGCAGCATCCTGGGAGCATCCAGCCATCCAGTATGACTGGATTCAGTGTTTTGTCAAAAGAACATTTGGAGCTAGTAAAGTATTGATAACTGCCTTGGGAACGTTCTCGGTAAACATAACTATGTGGTCTCCTAAAACTGTTGGAGCCAGTCTTCTTTCTTTATTCCATATCCTCCTCTTCAAAACTAGTAATTGCTCTGCTTTTTCATGCCAGGCTTACTGTGGATAATTACATTCAGAGTGGATTTTGTAGAGAACAGCATACCTTTAAGTCTCATTCATTGCTCAATTTCAGAGCATATATTACACTATTTCCAAAGCATAATTCAGACTATTCAACAGTTTGCTTAGCTGCTGCTTCATTACTTCTGTTGCTGTCACAACCTTTATGGAGTCCAATGGCCTTTTAGATTTGACAAGCAAAAAACGCAGTAAATATTTCTCACAAATATTTTCCCTCTTCCACTTCAACATTTAACATACAAAATTTTATGCTGTGTTGCTATTCAGGCAGTTTGCAAACTTGTGTTTTTATTGTTGGAAGGCAGCACTTTCATTTGAAGATGGTGGTAAATTCTTGGTAATAAATTGGCAAGTAGAAAGGCTCACTTCTACTTGCCATTTAGAAAGGGTTAGAAAGAATGAGAAGGTTAACCTTTGCTTTGTTTCCAATCTCCTTTTCTTGACTTGGTCTTCACAAAAAGTAGCTTGGAATTGAAGCCATATGTGTTAAAACAAAATTCTTTCTGTTTAAGTACAAGTATGCAAAAACTTTCAAGATTAAACCAAGATGTTTAATGATATTTTTAAATATCTGGGTGTTATACTAAGGTTTAAGTCAGAGGTCTTCAAACTTGGCAACTTTAAGACTTGTGGACTTCAACTCCCAGAATTCTATGCTGGCTATTCTGGGAGTTGAAGTCCATAAGTCTTAAAGTTGCCAAGATTGGGGATCCCTGGTTTAAGTAGAAAGAGGTTCCACTGAAAATATACCATGAATAGCATAGAGATGCATGGTAGCTCTTCTTTCTTTCTTTCTTTCTTTCTTTCTTTCTTTCTTTCTTTCTTTCTTTCTTTCCTTGGTTCCGTCTGAGGGGTGGGGTGACGTCCTCGGATGGTGAGTATCCCCTGAGCTGTTGGGTTTCGATTTCTTATTCGTCCTCCTCCATGTTCCTTCCCCTCCCCAGCTGGAGGTTCCGGCACTAATCTGGAACGGAGTTGGTCTATGTGGCATTTCCACATCTTACCGTCTGCTGTTTGTAGGCGATAGGATCGGGGTCCCATAAGTTGCGTTATGGTAGCGGGGACCCATAATGGGTCACCCGAGAAGTTTTTCGCAAACACGAGGTCACCTTCCTGGAATGTCCGACACTTGCTGCTGGATCCCGGGGGTTGTTCTGGCGTGTAGTTTGGATGGAGGCGATCAAGATGCGAGCGAAGTTTCCGGCCCATCAGGAGTTCTGCTGGGGTTTTGTTCGTGGTGCTGTTTGGGGTTATATGTTGGATAAAAAGCATTCAGTTTATTTTATTGTCAATGTTGCCGTGGTCCATTTTGTGCAGGGTCTGTTTTACAAATTGAACCATTCGCTCAGCCCTACCATTGGCTGCAGGGTGAGCAGGTGATGTTAAAGCATGGCGGATGCCCCGATCTGCCAGGTATTGTTCGAATGGCAGAGCAGTGAATTGGGAGCCATTATCTGAGACGAGGACATCCGGAAGTCCGTGGGTGGCGAATAGTTTATTCAGTTTTTTAGTGACTGCGTCTGTGGTGGTGCTTTCCATTTTCTGGACTTCAAGCCAATTTGAATAGGCATCCACTGTTAAGAGGAAAGTGTGTCCTCTTGTGGGTCCCTCAAAATCGATGTGGATACAGGACCACGGACCTCAAGGCATTTCCCACTGAGTTGGGGGAGTCTTTGGAGGAGCAGGGCGAGTCTCCTGGCATTTACTGCATTTTTCTAGCCACGATTCTATTTGTCTATCTAAACCAGGCCACCATGCGTAACTCCTGGCCAATGCCTTCATGCGCACGATGCCTGGATGTCCCTCGTGCAGCATTTTCAATACCCTATATTGTAACTTTTCCGGGACTATGACTCTGTCTCCCCATACTATGCAACCCTTCTGGGAGAACAGTTCTGTTTGATGATTTTTAAATGGCTTGAAAATGTCATCGGTTTCACCGACCGGCCAACCGCGTTCTACCCAGCTGAGGACTCGTGCCAAAATTGGGTCCTTTTTTGTCTCTAAGGCTATGTCTCAAGCGGTTAATGGTGGCGATTTGAGGGTTTCTTTTTTTTTTTTTTTTTTGATAAAAGTTTTATTGATTTTAACGACAGACAAAAAACATATAAGACATAAAACATAACATAAAAAAAAATCATTCTTCATAAATTTACAGTGTATCGGTTGGTTTACCACTCCCTTTTGTGCATCCATTTCATAGTCATCAGAATAATTATATTACATAATAACTCACATTATCAATCATCAGTAAAATATGCTAATATCATTGTTGAACAATCATTTGACTATAATTTTACTAATTCATACTTCAGCGAGATAACTATAATTGAGTTAAATTATTTTATAACAAATCATAGAATCATACCAAATCTATCTTAATAAAATATTCTAAAAAATTTTCAAAACCAAGAAAAATTATATATTCATTATTTCCTAAATTTCTAAATATTCTATTATTATATTGTATTATCTAACCATTGATAAAAAAAAATTGTTTATCTTCTTGTTCTCTAATTTCAAATGTCAATCTGCTCATTTCAGCACATTCCAATATTTTCTTAATAATTTCTTCCTCTAGTGGTATTTTCTCACTCTTCCAATGTTTAGCAAATACAATCCTAGCCGCTGTTAATACATTTACAATCAAATACTTTAAATTTTTATTATATATATCAGGTAAGATTCCCAATAAAAAAATCTCTGGTTTCAAATCTATGTGTTTCTTTGTCATCTTTTCCAGCCATATGCGAATTCTAGTCCAATATTTCCTGGCCTCCTCACAAGTCCACCACATATGGTAATATGAGCCAGGTATCTGATGACATTTCCAGCACTTTTCAGATTTATTCTTGAACATTCTTGCTATTCTTGTCAGGGAAAAGTGCCACCTGTAAAACATCTTATACAAATTTTCTTTATATTCTGTTGACATTGTCATTTTATAATTTTGTGACCACAATTTTTGCCATTTCTGTAAATCAATTCCATATCCAAAATTCTTCCCCCAAGCAATCATTGTTTCTTTAACTTGTTCGTCCTCTAATTTAATTTCCAACAAATAACTATATAGTTTTTTAATCACTTTTTCATCAGTACCTGTCAAAATCCTATCTAAATCAGTCAATTTATCATAAAATCCTTCTATTTTAGAATCTTTAAGATACCTTGCATGTATTTGCGCATATGAAAACCAATTCATCTTTATACCTTGTTCTTCTAAATTTTGCATCACTTTAAGTTCACCCTTTTCATCCAATATTTCCCCATATCTAACTGTTTGTTCCTACTTATAAGTTATAGGATACGAAAAAGCTTCAATAGTTGATAACCAAACTGGAATTTTCAAATTACATTGTTTCTTAATTTTCTCCCAATTCAACCATAATGATTCCCGTATATAATGCCTTCTAAAATAACCCTGTGATTTAGTTCCTTATACCATAAAAAAGCATGCCAACCCAATAATAAATCATGACCTTTTAATGTCAACAATCTAGTCTTTCTTAACGTTATCCATTCTTTAACCCACATTAAGTTTGCAGCTTGATAATACAACTCCCAATTAGGAAAGCCAAATCCTCCTCTAATTCTAGCATCCTGTAAAAGTTTTAATTTTATTCTCGCTTTCTTGCCTTGCCATATATACTTCAACACAATTGTATTTAATTCTTCAAAGTAATCCTTACTTAACCTAATTGGTATTGTTTGAAACAAATATAAAATTCTGGGCAAAATATTCATCTTAATTGTTGAAATTCTACCTATCAATGACAATTGTAGGTTTTCCCATTTTTTCAGGTCGGATGCTATCTACTATTTAAGTTTAATATAGTTATTCTCTTTCAGTGTAGTACATCTTGACGTCAGATATATCCCCAAATATTTAACTTTGTTCGTAACTTGAATTTTCAAATTCTGCCCGGGAAACCATCTGGTCCTGGTGCTTTTCCATTGTTCTGTCTGTTGAGTGCTTCAGTTAATTCCATCATTGTTATAGCACTTTCTAACATTTTCCGAGTTTCATCAGATATCTTAGGTAGGTTAGCATTTTGTAAATACTGTTTAATTTTTCCCTCATCAAGATCCTCCTGTTTATATAATTGTCCATAAAAATCTCGAATGATTGCCTTTTTCTCCTTATTAACATAACAAATTTGACCATGCTCATCTATTAACTGTGATATTTTCCTTGATTCTTTCTCTTTTCTCAACTTATATGCTAACCATCTACCTGGCCTATTTGCATCTTCAAAATAGTTCTGTTTAGCACTTCTAATTTTTTGTGCCAGTTCTTCTTTCCTGCTTGATCCATTTTATGTTTAATTATGTTCATTTTAAGTTTGATATCTTTTTTCTGTGGCGTCTTCTGTAATTCTTTTTCCAGTTTTTTATGGTCATCTTCTAGAGCTTTAATCATTTGCCTCTTCCTAATGTTCTTTTTCTTTGTAGAGTCAATTATTAATCCTCTTACATATGCCTTCATTGTATCCCAAACATTCTGTATTGAAGTATCTTCTTTTTTGTTTTCATTAAAAAAGAAGGCCAATTCTTTTTCCATCCATTGTGTAAAATCTTTTTCCTTTAGAATAGTATTGTTTAATGTCCATCTAGATCTTCTTTTTTGTCCTTTCCATTGAATTGTCATTGGATTATGGTCTGCCCATGTACTTGTTTCAATATTTATTTCTTGAATATTGGATAGTAATTCTGTCGATGTCCAAATCATATCTATTCTGGACCACGATAAATGCCTGTTTGAATAAAAAGTATACTGTTGAATTTTAGCATTTCTTTCTCTCCATATATCTTTTAAATTTAGTTCATCTGTCATTTTAAAAAAGGATTTAGGGAGAGTTTTCCTATTTTGTCGTGTTGTTTTTACTGTATAGTCCAGTTTATTGTCTACAATTCCATTGAAGTCCCCCATCATAAGTATATTAACATAGTCCAGTTCAATTATTTTCATATGTAATTTTTTATAAAATTCTTCTTTTTATCATTCGGGGCATAAATTGCAACCAAGAGTGTTTTTATATTGTTATCCACTATTTCAACTATTAATACTCTTCCGTCTTCATCAGTATAAATCAGTTTGGCTGGAGTGGTTTCTTTGATGTACAGAACCACTCCTCTTTTCTTACAATAAGTCAGAGAAGTAAATATTTTCCCTAACTTTGGTCGTATCAATAATTGTTCATGTTGTTTTTTAATGTGTACTTCTTGTAAGCAAATTATATCAAATTTTAGCTTCTCCAATTTGTAAAAAGTTTTCCTTCTTTTGATAACTGAGTTCAGTCCATTTATATTCATGGAAATCAGTTTTTTTTCTCCCATGGTTATGCTTTATATTTAGGTCTAACAGCTCTCGTGGATCTTATTTCACATTGTTCTTTGATCTCCATTTGTCCACCTATTGCGCCTTCTTCTTTTTCCATCTCCATTTGGTCCTCTTCAAATTCTGTTAAAATATTTTCTTTTTCTATCTCCATTTCTCTTCTTTCGAAAAATTCCTTATAGAATATTTCTGCTTTCACAATTGAATCAATTCTGTGTCTCTGTTCTTGCCATGTTAACATTAATCCTTCTGGAATCAGCCATCTATAGTTTACCTCTTTTTTCAATAGCATTTTGGTCAAAAATCGATATTCTCTTCTTATCTCTCTCACTTTTCTAGGTACTTGTTTTAAGACCAGAATCTCTTTACCTTTGTATTTCAACCCCTTCTCTCTTACCACTTGTAATATTTGGTTTTTAATAGTTTTTTTGGTGAATCTAACATGAACCTCTCTTGGTAATTGGTTCCTCATCGCATATCTTGTGAAGACTTGATATATCTCATCTACTCCATCCATCATCTTTTCCTCTCTTATTTCCAAGACTCCAGCCAGAATTTCAATCATTACTGCCGCCAAGTTTTGTCCTTTTTCTTCCTCAATATTTTGAAATCTAAGATAAAATTCTGACCTGTCCATCTCCCACTTCAACATCCCACTTTTTTCTTGTTCGACCATTGTTAATCTGTTATCGATATTCCCAATTGTATCATCTCTTTGCTTGTCTTTCTCTTATATTTTTTGGATTCTCTCATCATGTTTCACCATCATTTGTTGAAAATTTTCAAATTTTCAAATTTGGAAATGATTAGATAGAGGGAAGAGTACTGGAGGATGTTTACACAGGTGCTCTTTGGAACTTCTATTATTAAATGAATATTTGAAGTTTGGCTTTGAAATTTGTGGAAAAGCCAAATAAAAGCCTTGGATAAATAAAAGGCAGTGTGTGTTTTTTTCTTTTTCAATTCCTTATTAATTGTTTCATCCCTCCCCTCCAACCCCACACCATTTTGTAATATTGATATTTTTATTTTTTATTTTTTATTATCCCTCATTTTTATTTTTTTTTAAAGGGGAAGTCTCAGAATATTCTTTTTTCGCCTTTTTTCTTTTTTTCATAGGGATGTCTGCCTCTTGGTTTCTATTTTTGACTTATTTTTATGGCTTTTTTTCATTTTCTGAGGTCTTTCAATTGGATTAAGGTGGGAAGAACCTGAAGAACTCTCTTTTTTTTTCCTTTTTCTTTGCTTATTACTTTTTGATATTATTGGGCCTAATTTTGTTTCTTTTTCTCTCTTCATTTTTAATTTTTACTTTTGAATTATATTTGCGTATTTCACAATTGGATTAAGGTCTTGAAGAACCTGAAGAATTTTTTCTTTTTAATTTTGGGCTTTTTACTTATTATTCATTTTGTTTTTCGTTTTTTATGGTGTTTTCCTTTTTCTAAATTGGATTATAATTGGCTACCACACTAATTGGATTAAAAGACCCGGAAGACCCTGAGTTATTGAAATAAGTAAGAAAATTTTACCTTCGGGCATCTCAACTTCTGCTCCTGTCTCCCCATCATCTGGAGGACGACTCTCAACAATAGCGAAGCAAGATAAAGCGCAAGTGGATTTAACGATGGTTATGCAAGGAATACAAGATCTTAAAATGAGTATGGAACAAAGAATGGAGAGTATTGCAGTTAGTTTTTTTTCAGTGGGGTGGATTCCCTGTCTGTCGAGAAGGTATCCCAGGAATTCCACTCTCTCCGTGCAAAGTTGACACTTGTCTCATTTTACCCTAAGATCCACGTCTTTGAATTTCTGCAGAACTTTTCTGAGCCGTTGTACTAATAATTCTTTGGTGGGGGCAGCTATTAGGACGTTGTCAAAATAAGGCACGATGCCTTTTATGCCTTGTAATAGTCTTTCCATTAAACTTTGGAAAATGCCTGGCGCCACGCTTATTGGAGTCTATTGCACTTAAAAGCGCCTCTAGGTGTAACTATTGTCTGGGCTTCTGCAGTTGCTGTGTCCACGGGGAGTTACTGGTACGCCTGAGCTAAGTCCAATTTTGCAAATATTTTTCCGACACCCAGGGAGTGAAGAAGGTGTTGAACCACCGGTATGGGATAAGCGCTCTGTTGAAGAGCATGATTTAGGGTGGCCCGATAGTGCCCACAAATTCTTAACGAACCGTCTGGCTTCATGGGCGTTACTATCGGGGTTTCCCAACGGGCATGGTCAACCAGTTCCAATATGCCCTGGGCTATCAGTTTATCTAGCTGCTCGTCGATTTTAGGTTTTAAGGCAAAAGGTACTCGACGGGGCTTAAGCCAGATGGGAGCTACATTGGGGCTGAGATTAAATGATATAGGGGTTCCGTTGTACTTGCCTAATGTTCCTGTGAATATGTCCTGGAATTCCTGAATGAGAGTCTCTTCCCAATTATCATTTCTGGTATGGTGTATGCCGGCTAGTTCAATTCCGAGTGGGGCGAACCACTGTAACCCTAAGAAGCTGGGTTGGTCACGATTGACGACAGTTAGGGGAAGCATTGCTGTGCGGTCTTTGAATGATACTTGGACGTTGCTGGAACCGACAACTGGGATTCTGTTTCCCTGATAGTTTTTCAGGATGATTCGCTGCGTATCAAGGTCCTGACGGGAAATGGCAGGGATCAGTTGTTTAAGGGTTTTCCAGGATACCATCAACAGGGACGATCCCGAATCGACTTGCATCACACATGGTTGATTCTCAATAGTAACCTTCACTCATATTTTCCTTGCATTAAGCGATGAAGCGTGGCCAATGATAATGGTTTGGTGGGCCTCTTCTTGTCTCGTTGAAAAGGATGGTGCTTGGTTTCTGTAGTAGTAGTGGTTGTTCCATTGGTAGTTGAGATGGTCCCGGTTCTCAGGAGGTTTGCTTATCTCCCGACAGAGGTTGTTCTCCTTTCAGCTGGGACTGGACTCTCGTCTGCTTCTGCAGACCTTTGCGATGTGGCCTTTTTTCCCACAGTTACAGCAGAGTGCGTCGAGGAATTTGCAGTCTGATCGCGGGTGGTTTGCCCCGCAACCTGCACATTGGCGCGGACGTCGCTGGTTCCTTTGCTCTCGTTCCAAGCGGAGCTGGTTGACCTCCTCTTCATCACTGTCTGAGGATGACTCGAGGTCTTCGTGGTGGGTAGCAGTAGCGTGCTTCTCAGTGGCGAGTGGTGCCTCGTCGGCGAGTTGGCGAAGCGGTGCGTTCGCTCGGGGCATTCGAGCAGCTGACTTCCTGGTTGCTTCTGCTGCAGTAGCGTCGGCGATGACATCTGTAAGGCTGATGTCGCCTTTCGCCATCAGCTTACTCTGCACGTGCGGTGCATTTAATCCCAGAACTATTCGGGCTCTTAGGGCTTCCTCTAAGTTTGCAAAACCACAAAGGCCTCCTAGATTCCGGAGGTCAGCTATGAAATTACCAACACTCTCGTCCTTCTGTTGCTCCCTCTGTAAAATTCATGTCTTCGTATCAGTGTAGGTACTGCGGGTGCGTAATGGGTCCTGAGGATTGGAGCGAGGGTGTCCCAATCCATGGCCTTCACTTCTGCCGGTTTTGCTAGTGCTTTAGCCATTTTGAAAATGGTGGGGCCGCAATGAGTCAGGAACACCGCTCGTTTCTTGCCAGACGTAGCATCTTTTAAATTGTTGGTCTCCAGGAACATCTGGAAGCGGTCTATATATGAGTCCCAGTCTTCGGTTGCTGGGTCGAATGGAGCGAGTGGTATGGCGCTGCTAGTCATCTTGCCGTCTCTTTCGAGCGTTCTTTCGCCACATGCTCTTTCTTTGTCTGATATGTTCTAGACAGCTCTATCGTCTCCGAATCCCACCTTCGTCGCCAATGTTAAGTCCTAGGCATGGGCGCAAGAATGGAGACGAGACATCGGACTTTGACTTCAACTCTTTATTTAACAAGAAAGATTGGAGCACAGAGCTGGGCAGCACGAGCTCTTTTACAGAGCTTGCTGCCGTTAAACAACCAACGAACTGAGTCTGTCGCTTTCACAAGCGACCAATCAGGGGTTCCTGTTAACAGCCAATCAGACTGGCCAAACCTGACCAATCACGACTCGCTATTCATGGACCAATGAGAATTGCAGGATTACAAGCCTGTTGTGAGACGAAGCTGTAACGCTGCAATGGCTTAATCCATAACACTTTCTTTCTTTCTTTCTTTCTTTCTTTCTTTCTTTCTTTCTTTCTTTCTTTCTTTCTTTCTTTCTTTCTTTCTTTCTTTCTTTCTTTCTTTCTTTCTCTTAAAAGGAAGAAGAAAAAGAAAGAGGGAGGGATGAGAGAAAGAAAGAAAGGGAGGTGTTAAGTTCGAGCATGGGAGAGAAAAAATGGAGAAAAGTTTCTGAACGGTGAACTTCAGCTCTTTATTTACATCGTGACTTGCTCTTTTAATATCAGTAAAACCCGCCTTATATAGGCAAACCTTGTAACGTTTAACCAATAACAAGCTCGGAACGCTAGCTTTTATAACCAATAAGAACTCTCTGTTAAGGGCCAATCGGATTCCCCGGAATGGGCCAATCCGGTCCAGCCACCTAACAGCCAATCAGAAGTGCAGGGCCAGAACCCTGCACTTACTCCAAGCTCACACTTTATTAATTATATTGCATACACAACACCCCTTCCCCCTGGTTCCTTAGTTCAGGGCGCAGTTACATAGTCCCTTAAATAGGACGGTTCTCTTTTTAGTCTCTTTGATTTTCGTTGTATCGGCTGGTTGCAATCTCACTGAGGTAGATCGCTGTCTGGCAGTGGGGCTGTCTCTGGTTCAGAGTTCACTTCTGCATCATTGCCCAAATTTTCCTCGATTCCCTGAGGTGCAAATGTTTCTCCTCCGGCTCCACTTCCTGAGTTTCAATTAAATCGTTGTTTCCTTTGAACTGGTTTCCTAGGGCTTCATCTTCTTCCGTACCTCCCCCCCCTCAGTTTGGTCATTGGGGAGTTGCGAATTGGCTGCTGCAAGCCACGACCGTAATTGGTTGATATGCCATTTCCAAAGTTTATCGTCAAGGCATTTCACGAGATAGGATCTAGGGCCGGTTGCACGTACTACTGTCGCTTCGACCCACAACGGGTCGCCCGATAGGTTTTTTGCATAAACCAGGTCTCCTACCTGGAAGGGGTGACAGTGGCCACTAGATCCTAGTGGTTTCTCTGGTTCATACGCAGGGTGCAACTGGTCAAGGTGGGAGCGGAGCTTTCGTCCAATTAGCAGTTCAGCAGGAGTTTTGTTGGTGACGCTATGTGGGGTGATGTGTTGCAAAAAGAGGATTTGGTTCACCTTGTCGTCAATGTTGTCGTAGTCTACCTTTTGCAAGGTTTTCTTCACAAATTGAACCATGTGTTCTGCTCGGCCATTGCTCCTAGGGTGCACAGGCGAGGTGAGCGCATGGCGGATGCCGCGGTCAGCGAGGTACTGCTCGAACGCTAGTGCAGTAAATTGTGGGCCGTTATTGGATACCAGGACGTCTGGTAATCCGTGGGTTGCAAAGAATCTGTTTAGAATCTTGATGACCGCCTCGGAGGTCGTAGTCTTCATGCGATGAATTTCGAGCCAATTGGAGTAGGCATCGACAGTAAGCAGGAAGGTGTGGCCCTTGGTTGGCCCCGCAAAGTCCAGGTGAATTCGGGACCAGGGTCCACGTGGTGTCTCCCATTCAGTAGGCATGGCTTTTGGTGGGGCGTTGCTGACTTCTTGGCATTTGGGACAAGCTTCAACTCACTGTTCGATTTGCTTATCAATGCTCAGCCACCATGCGTAGCTTCGTACAAGGGCTTTCATTCGCACGATGCCGGGATGGCCATCATGCAAAGTTCTCAGCAGCGCTTTTCGGAGCCGTTCTGGAATAATGACTCTATCGCCCCAGATGACACAGCCTTTTTGGGAGAAGAGTTCGGTCTGTCGAGTTTTGAATGGTGTGAAGTCATCTGATAACTGGTCCAATGGCCATCCGCGTTCTACCCAGCCTAGGACTCATGCTAGGGTATGGTCGCGTTTGGTTTCTCTCGCGATATCTCGGGCGGTCAGTGGCGGCGAGTTGAGCGCTTTGATTTGCAACGTGGTTACCGTTGGTGCCGGATCATTGAGAGTCTCTGGAAGCGGTGCTCGGCTCAATGCGTCAGTGTGGGGAATGGCTTTCCCTGGGCGGTATTGCAGCCAATAGTTATAAACAGCTAAGAATTCTGACCATCGGGTCATCCTAGGGGATAATATGTAGGGAGTTGGCTTATCTCTGGCTATTATCCCCAATAACGGCTTGTGGTCAGTCACAATAGTAAAAACCCTACCATACACGTATTCGTGAAATCTTTTCACAGCTGGGACAATTGCGAGGGCTTCTTTATCAATTTGTCCATAGTTCCGCTCTGTTTTTGACAGAGTCTTTGAAAAATATGCAACAGGGGCTTCGTTCCCATTAGGCAGTACATGGCTCAAAATAGCGCCCACCCCAAAAGGCGATGCATCACAGGTTATAACTAACGGCAAAGTCTCGTTATACTGCATGAGTACAGAGTCAGAAGTGAGCAGTTTTTTAACATTTCGGAATGCCTGTTCTTCACGGTAACCCCATAACCAAATTGCTTTTTTATCTAACAATCGGTGTAACGGTTCAGCGACGGTTGCTTTGTGCGGTAAAAATACATTATAAATTTGATGAGGCCTAGGAATGTCTGGAGATAGGCCTTGTTTCTTGGCCTGGGAGCATTTTTGATCGCTTTTAATTTACTTTCGGTGGGGTGAATGCCTTGGCTATCAATCAGGTACCCTAAAAACTCAACACTGTCAGTACACAATTTACATTTCTTTTTTTTAACCTAAAGACCAGCCTCTTGGAATTTTTTTAGGACTAATCTTAACCAGTCCTGTATGATTTTTTTTGTAGGGGCTGCAATTAATACATCGTCAAAATAGGGGACCACGCCCTTAATCCCTTGCAATAACCTTTCCATAAGGCTCTGAAAAATCCCCGGGGCTACACTTACTCCGAATTGCAGCCGGGTGCATTTAAAAGCACCTCGGTGCATCACAATAGTTTGGGCCTGTGCCATTTTTTCATCTACTGGTAATTGCTGATATGCCTGAGCTAAATCCAATTTAGCGAAAACTTTCCCGTCCCCCAGGGAATGGAGGAGGTGCTGCACTACCGGAACTGGATATGCGTTCTGCTGCAGGGCGTGGTTCAAAGTGGCCCAGTAGTCCCCACAAATTCGGATTGACCCATCTGGCTTAATGGGTGTTACAATAGGGGTTTCCCACGGGGAGTGATCGATGGGCTCCAACACCCCCTGAGCTATCAGTTTGTTGAGTTGTTCATCGATTTTCGATTTTAAGGCAAACGGAACTCCACGGGGCTTTAGGCGAATGGGAGCTATTTTTGGATCTAAGCTGAATGAGATTGGGGTCCCCTTGTACTCGCCTAAGCTGTCCGCGAAGATGTCCCTGAACTCAGAGATAAGGTCTTCCTCCCAGTCACAGCCACCGACTCAGTTTACACTGGCCACTTCAATGCCGAGTGGCGCGAACCATTGGAGGCCCAGTAGGCTAGGCCGATCTCTATCGATGACTGTTAAAGGTAAGTATGCTGTGTGCTTCTTGAAAGAGACTCGGACTCGGCAGGACCCGACGACGGGGATTCAATTCCCCTGGTAGTCCTTGAGGATGAGGCGTTGGAAACAGAGATCTTGGCATTGAATTGTGGGGATGAGTTGCTTGAGTGTCTTCCATGACACCATCGGGAGAGACAATCCCGAGTCGACCTCCATGTGGCAAGGCTGGTTCTCGATGGCTACCATGACTCGGATTTTCTAAGTGTCCAAGGCTGAGGCGTGACTGATAGTGATAGTATGGTGAGCCTCTTCTCTCTGCAAAGCTCGATTTCTGTAGGAGTGGTTTACTGGCTCTCGCCTTACAGGACGGTTTCTTGTCAATTGGCAATAGTTAGCCCCTTTTGAGGCCTGGCTGGGTCCTGCAAACTGCGGCAGACCCGTCCGATGTGGCCTCATTTCCCATACTCATGGCAGAGTGCGTCGCGGAATCTGCATTCGGATCTGGCATGGTTGGCTCCACAGCCAGCGCAAGGGCGTAAGGGCTTCGGGTGGTGGTCCCAGTCGGACCACAGTCGATGGACCCCTTCATCGTTGCTGTCTGACGACGAAGAGAGGTCCTCGTGGTGCGTTGTCGCGAGCTCCCTTCTGAACTAGGTGAGATTTCACTTGCTGGTGGTGGTACCAGAGTGCGGTTTCGGCGTAGTTGTGCAGCCGACTTCTTGGTTGCTTCCATTGTGGTAGCATTGGCAATGGTGTCGGCAAGGCTGATGTTGCCTTTCGCCATCAGCTTGTTTTGAATGCCTGGTGCATCTAATCCCAGAACTATGCGATCTCTTAGTGCTTCTTCTAGATCGGTGAATCCTCAGAGGCCTCCCAAATTTCGGAGGTCTGCTATGAAGTCAGCTACGCTCTCTCCCTTTCGCTGGCTTCTTTAGTAAAACTTGTGGCGTCTCACGAGCGTAGGCACGGTCGGGGTGTAGTGGTCTCGCAGGATAGGTTTGAGGTCATCCCAATGCATGGCCTTCACTTCTCGGGGTTTGGCTAGTGCCTTAGCCATCTTAAATACAGTTGGACCGCAATGCGTCAGGAACACCGCCCGTTTTTTCCCGGCTGTGGCATCCTTTAAGTTGTTCGTCTCTAGGAACATTTGGAAACGATCCATGAAAGACTCCCAGTCTTCTTGTGATGGATCGAACGGAGCGGGTGGTACGATGCCGCTGGACATGGTTCCGTTGTTGGCGTTGTCTGTCATGTGCTCAGTGTTCTTCGAAGTTTCGTTGGTTCAGATGTCTCCACATCCCATCCTCGTCGCCAGTGTTAAGTTCGAGCATGGGCGAGAAAGAATGGAGACAAATTTCTGAACGGTGAACTTCAGCTCTTTATTTACATCGTGACTTGCTCTTTTAATATCAGTGAAACCCACCTTATGTAGGCAAACCTTGTAATGTTTAACAATAACAAGGAACGCTAGCTTTTATAACCAATAAGAACTCTCTGTTAAGGGCCAATCGGATTCCCCGTAACGGGCCAATCCGGTCCGGCCACCTAACAGCCAATCAGAAGTGCAGGGCCAGAACCCTGCACTTACTCCAAGCTCACACTTTATTAATTATATTGCATACACAACAGGAGGGAAGGGAGAAAGAGGGAAGGGAAAGGAATGTGAATGGAGATATGGATGGATGGATGAATGAGATATGAATAGAGGGAGGGAGGTGGGGAAAGAAAACGTAGAGGAAGGAAGGACCACAAACCCTGGCACCAGTCGCAGCTTCTGTGGATGCTTCGAAACAGCACAGCAAACAAGGGCTGGAAGGGACCTCAGAGGTCATCTAGTCCAACCCCGCTCCAAGAGCATTGTTAAAGTGAGTTTCTATCTTTTGATTCACCCAGTCATGTGACAACCAAGCCAAACCCAGCTGGTCACGTGACCACCAAGCCACACTCAGCCAGTCATGTGACCACCAAGCCACACCCAGCCAGTCACAGGATCACTAAGCCACACCCACAAATTAGGCCACGCCCACAGAACCAGTTGTTAAGAAATTTGAATCCCACCCCTGGAAAAAAGTCCCAATACGTCACATGACACTGCCATGATGATGTGAGTTTGACAACCCTGCTCTAGATGCATTGTAAAATACTCATTAACAACTGCCAACATGGGAGTCATCAGTTGTTTTGCTTAGATATGGGCTTTGTAACCCAACACACCTACAATTGCTAGACCTGGGCAGTCTGGGGTAAACAATTCTTCATTCATCTCTCAAGGCTTAGAGAATCTACTCTAAGTTTTAACTGAGCCTCCATGCTGCTTCAAAAGCAAAATACTGTCTGAGGGAATGTAGTTGATGCATTACTGCACCATTGAGTTTGAGAGTGTCTGCATATAGAAATCTAGATTTTGGTTACTCTGGATCAAGAATTTCTAATTTAGACTTTCAGAATAACTCATTATTTAAAAACTGGGAGCTAGAAACTGTTATAAAACTATTGCATGTTTCAATTTCTATTCCTCCCTGCCACAATATAGAGAGGAACATACTCCATGCTTCCATTTCACTTCTTTCATTCATTTCTACAATATATAAAGTAACAAATGCATACAATATCCAAAACCACAATCAGACAAAACATTCTAATCTGATGTGAGTTTTCATGAAGCAATGCTCAACTTTCTAACAGGCTGAAATCCAGGTATACTTCCCTATCCACAAATTCAGTTCTTATTGTTATGGTTTGTCACATGGCCAGTCAGTTGGACTGGATTTAGCATTTTTATTCAGATCTCCAATTCTTCCTAAGAACCTAAGGATAAGCAGAAGTCAATGTTTGATAGTGTTGAAAGTATTGTCATAGAGTGTAAGCTGTTTTGGGTAAAGCCACCTTTTGCAATTGACTGACAGTGGTTTTGTCAATGCCAAAGGTGCTCCAATTGTTTTGGGATTGCACTCAAGGTGCGTATTACTATTGTTACTATCTTTGCTTTATTTTGCCACAGTCATTCTACTTCTATTTGTAAGTCTTTGTATTCTGTGACCTTCTGCAGTTCTTTTACTTCTATTGTATTGTGTCTAAGTTCTGCCATGTCCACAATCCATACTTTTTTGTCTTTCTAACTGACACTTGTTAAATCTTCAGCATTGCAGAGGCAGCACTTTTCAGTTCTGGCTTTGTATGTATTTGTTCTTAAAGTTGGTCCTATGCAGCCAGAATTAACCATTCTGTCTCTTTCTTCAACTTTTCTGCTATTACTGTTATTGTTATTAAAAGAACTCAGGCATCACTCCTTTTCTTTGATCATTCATTCTGCCCTCTTGGAACATAATAGCCCAGGGTTATCCTTTTCTAAAATAAATGAAACTTATGTTTAGAAAAGGGTTAACTCTTGAACCCATTATGGTTGCAACCACATCCTCAGAACTGTTAACCTGGGACTGAACTTAGAGAATTAAAATGAAAGGGGTGGGGGTAATTTTGTTCATTCAACAACTGCTGCTTTAACTTCTTAGTTATCTTGGTAGTTCCACCACCATCACCACTTCAAGGGGAGACAGCTATTAAATTTTAACAGGATTCCACTGCTTAATAACCTTCAACTCCCCCCCAGCTGCAACCCTTTACCAAGAGCTCTACTCTTACTTACGCAAACCTTTTGACACATTACAATGATTTTGTTTCTGTTACAGCAGTTCTTTCTCTTCCAATTTTAAAAAAGAATATGGAATAATTTTCCAGTTTACTGTGCTGACTCTACCATTATCTAGTATTTTATGTACATATTCATCTATGATCTTATTCCTGTTTTTAATATTCATCAAATATACAGTAGATGTTGATCTTTCCCTCCCTGGAACTGAGACAAGACAATAAATAAATATTTGTTTATAACCACTTGTGTAAAAGACAGAATAAAACAATCACATAAAAGACAAAAGTAGCAGCCTTTTAATGATAGATAGAAAGAGAGAGAGGAGAAAGAAATGATAGATGATGATAATGATAGATTAGATAGATAGATAGATAGATAGATAGATAGATAGATAGATAGATAGATAGATATCAAACATATCACAAATATGTGTAAACAACTAATGCTTTTTATATTTTTAATGTCTTTAAGTTTTTCAAATAAAATAATAGCCATAATTAATAATGCCATTGGATGTAGGATATAAATTTTTTGTGGACTTAGAAATGGACTTTTATCATTACCATCAGCCAATGATAGAAAATGTAGACTAAAATAATCTGCAGTGATTTTTCCAGTCTGAGTCTGTTCATTCATTAACCAACAAGTTCTGTTAAGGAGATTAATCTGCTCAAAACATTAATAACAGCCTGAATGAAAGAAAAATAGGGATAAAATCAGAGGTGGTATTCAGCAGGTTCTGACCAGTTCTGGGGAACTGGTCGTGGAAATTTTAAGTAGTTCAGAGAACCGGCAAATACCACCTCTGACTAGCCCCACCCCCATCTACTCTCTGCCTCCCAAGTCCCAGGTGATTGGATGGGTCTTTTGTTGCCCTGCACAGGAGAACAGAGCTGGAAAGCAGGTTAGTGGGGTAGGGAGGGAATGGGGATTTTACAGTATCCTTCCCTTGCCACACCCACCAGGCCACACTATGCCCACCAAGCCACGCCATGCCCACCAAGCCATGCCCACAGAACCGGTAGTAAAAAGATTTGAATCCCACCACTGGAGAAAATAGTTGCATTCATCTTTGATAAAATAGACCACAACCTACTTCTTGGTAAGTTAGAAAAATGTGAGATAGACACAGTGGTGATATTCTACCAGTTCGGTCTGGTTCAACTGAACTGGTAGCTCCGACGATCATCTACAAGCAAACCGGTTTGCTCTGACAATCAGCTGCTGGGCCCTCCCATCCATCCCAGCTTTATACTGACTTTATTTCCTGCTTTTCAACTTCAGCTGCTTCATGCAGCACAGCGTATTGTCTCACGTCAGCTTTTGAAGACGTAGGGAAAGTGCAGGATTGCAGGTGAAAGTTACTAGCAAACCCTCTGTGCACACACAAAGGATGCGTGTGCAAAGTACGCTCACCAAGCCACTCCCACAGAACTAGTGGCAAAAAAATTTGAAACCCACCACTGGATAGA
The DNA here is from genome assembly GCA_033807585.1 of Hydrophis major. Classification (NCBI taxonomy): domain Eukaryota; kingdom Metazoa; phylum Chordata; class Lepidosauria; order Squamata; family Elapidae; genus Hydrophis; species Hydrophis major. The sequence goes on from CM066329.1 coordinate 171,866,896, forward strand.
CAGCATCACCACCAGTTGGATTTGTAAGTGGCTGACAAACCTACTCAGCAAGTCACCCTTAATGTTATTATATCTACATGGGGGGAAGTAAGCAGTGAGATACCACAAGGTTCCATCTTAGGCCCAGTACTCTTCAATATCTCCATTAATGACTTAGATGAGGGAATAGAAGGAGAACTCATCAAATTTGCAGATGACTCTAAGCTGGTAGGAGTAGCCAAACCCACAGAAGACAAACTCAGGATCCCAAAAGATCTTGACAGACTTGAACAATGGGTCCTATCTGACAACTTGAAATTTAATGTGGAGAAAAGCAAGCTTTTACATCTAGACAGGAAATAAACCAAAGATACAAGCACAGATTATACTAAACCTGACTCAAAAACAGTAACTGTGACAAAGATCTTGGAGTCCTTAGTGGACAATCACTTAAACATGAACCAACAGTATGCAACGGCAACATTAGCTAATACAATCCTTGGTTGTATAAACAGAGGCATAGAATCTGTTGTGAATTAATAAAAGTGAATTAATAAAAGTGCTTAATAAAGATTATTAAAACCTTTAGAAAAGTGCAGGGTTCTGACCCTGCACTTCTGGTTGGCCGATAATAGCGACATCTGATTGGTCCGTTCAGGAGAATCTGATTGGCTATTAGTGGGCCTCTCTCATTGGTTAAGGGAACTAATGCTTCCCATTTTTATTGGTTATTTGATCAGCAGCTTGCCTATAAAAAGAGCTGTTGCTGCCATAGTTTTTGCTCTGTTCCACAATGTTAAATAAAGAGTTGAAGTTCACTATTCATGGTCTCATCTCCAATCCTTGTGCCCATGCACAGAACTTAACACTGGCGACGAGGATGGGATTTGGAGACGTCAGAGCTGACCGAGCACTACAGAGCACCAAACAGAGCACGTGGCTGAAGACCCACCAACGGCTGAACCATGTTTAGCAGTGTCATACCACCCGCTCCATTCGACCCGGCACAAGAAGACTGGGACTCATATATGGACCGATTCCAGATGTTTCTGGAGACCAACAACTTGAAGGATGCCACTACTGGAAAGAAGCGAGCGGTATTCCTAACTCACTGCGGGCCGACCGTGTTTAAGATGGCCAAGGCACTAGCCAAACCGGCTGAGGTGAAGTCCATGGACTGGGACATCCTCGAGCCCCTTCTATGGGCCCATTACGCACCAACCGTACCAACGCTTGTTCAAAGGCATGAATTTTATCAAAGAGACCAGCGGAAGGGAGAAAGCGTTGCGGATTTCATAGAGGATCTCCGGAATTTGGGAGGCCTCTGCGGGTTCGCCGACCTCGAAGAGGCCCTGAGAGATTGAATAATTCTGGGATTAGATGCACCCCACGTGCAGAGTAAGCTGATGGCGAAAGGCGACATTAGCCTTTCAGATGCCATCACTGACGCTACTGCAGCAGAAGCAACCAGGAAGTCGACTGCACGAATGCGCCGCACCCACGCCCCGCTCCGCCAACTCGCCGGCGAAATCTCACCTCACCTGGAGGGACAGGCAACGACAGCCCACCACGAGGACCTCGAATCGTCATCAGAAAGCAATGAAGAAGAGGTCAACCGGCTCTGGTCTGAACGAGACCAATGCCATCAACAAAACCAGAGAGTTCAGTACCAATGCGCTGGTTGTGGGGCAAACCACCCACGATCAGACTGCAAATTCCTCAACATGCTCTTCCATGTGTGCGGGAAAAGAGGTCACATCGTAAGAGTTTGTAGAAGCAAGCAAGGATCCAACCCACCTCAGAGGGGGACCAACCACCGCCAGCCCATAGGAAGTCATACTGTGAATCGAGAAAACTTAACCCACCAATGGAACAACCACTCCTACAGAAACAAACCAATAGCCCAGTCAACGAAGTGGGAAGAGGCACACCAAACCATTATGATTGGTCGTGCCTCATCATTAGATGCCAAGAAGATCCAGGTGAAGTTTGCCATCGAAAACCAGCCCTGCCTGATGGAAGTCGATTCAGGATCGTCCCTCTCGATGGTTTCCTGGAAGACCCTTAAACAATTAATCCCCACCATCTGGCGGCAAGACCTCAGATTCCAAAGAATCATACTTAAGGACTATCAGGGAAATCGAATTCCAGTTGTCGGATCCAGCAAAGTCCGTGTCTCATTTAAAAATCGTACTGCATCCCCACCACTGACCGTAGTCAACCAGGATCGGCCTAGTTTGTTAGGCCTCCAATGGTTCACCCCACTTGGAATTGAAGTAGCTGGCATTCACAGAACCAAGAGCAACGACTGGGAAGAGGTCATCATCCGGGAGTTCCAGGAGTCTTTACAGAGAAATTAGGTGAGTACAAGGGGACCCCGATATCATTTAACCTTAACCCCAAGGTAGCTCCCATCCGCCTTAAGCCTCGTCGAGTTCCATTTGCCCTTAAACCAAAGATTGACGAGCAGCTTGATAAATTGATAGCCCAGGGTGTGTTAGAACCAACCGACCATGCTCCCTGGGAAACCCCAATCGTAACACCCATCAAGCCGGATGGTTTGTTAAGAATTTGTGGGGACTACCGAGTCACTCTGAATCATGCCCTTCAGCAGAACACTTACCTGGTACCAGTGTACAACACCTTTTCCATTCCCTGGGGGGCGGAAAAGTCTTTGCTAAATTGGATTTAGCACAGGCATACCAACAACTGCCTGTAGACAAAAAAACGGCAGAGGCACAAACGCTCGTTACGCACCGAGGTGCATTTAAGTGCAACCGACTCCAATTCGGAGTTAGCGTGGCCCCAGGAATTTTTCAGAGCTTGATGGAGAGACTACTACAGGGTATAAAAGGTGTTGTACCTTATTTTGATGACGTTCTAATTGCTGCTCCAACTAGAGAAATACTAAGGGAGTGCCTGAGGTTAGTTCTCCAGAAATTTAAAGACTCTGGCCTTAAAGTAAAAAAAAAATAAGTGTCAACTATGTACGGATAAGGTAGAATTTTTGGGGTACTTAATCGATAAACAAGGCATTCACCCCACTGATAGCAAGCTTAGGGCAATCAAAAACGCTCCAAGGCCCCGAAATAAGACTGATCTCCAAGCTTTCCTGGGCCTTATCAATTTCTACAACGTGTTCCTGCCCCATAAAGCGACGGTAGCCGAGCCCCTACATCGTCTGTTGGACAAAAAGGCAACCTGGGTCTGGGGACACCGAGAGGAACATGCGTTCCGACAAGTAAAAAACTTATTGACTTCAGATGCTGTTTTGATGCAGTATAATGAGACTTTGCCTTTAACGATTACATGTGATGCATCACCATTCGGAGTGGGTGCCATTTTGAGCCATGTGTTCCCAAACGGTAGTGAAGCCCCTATTGCCTACTTTTCAAAAATGCTATCAAAAGCTGAACGTAACTATAATCAAATCGATAAAGAGGCTCTTGCTGTCATTTCTGCTGTTAAACGATTTCATGAATATATTTATGGGTGAGTTTTTACTATAGTTACCGACCACAAACCTTTGCTGGGGATTATAGCGGGGGATAAGCCAACCCCTTATATCTTATCTCCCAGAATGACTCGCTGGTCGGAATTCTTGGCTGCATATAATTATAAACTGCAACACCGCCCGGGGAAAGCCATCCCCCACGCTGACGCACTAAGCCGTGCACCACTTCCTGAAACCATTGACGACCCAGCTCCAACCGTCGCGATGCTCCAAATTAAAACACTTCAATCACCACCACTGACAGCTCAAGATATCACGATCGAAACCAAACGCGATCCCGTTTTGGCACAAGTTCTTAGCTGGGTCGAGTGAGGATGGCCATTGGATCAAATCCCTGAGAACTTCAGTCCTTTCAAGAATCGACAGACGGAACTGTTTTCACAGAAAGGCTGCATAATTTGGGGGATAGAGTCGTTGTCCCAGAGCAGCTGCAATGAGCGGTATTGAAAACCTTGCATGAAGGCCACCCCGGCATAGTGCGCATGAAGGTGTTCGCACGAAGCTATGCGTGGTGGCTGGGTATCGACAAACAAATCGAGGCCTGGGTAAAGGCTTGTTGCAAATGCCAGGAAGTTAGCAATGCCCCACCAAAAGCAACCCCAACAGAGTGGGAAACACCCAGGGGACCATGGTCCCATATTCATATTGACTTTGCGGGACCTACTAAAGGACACACATTCCTAGTAACGGTGAATGCCTACTCAAACTGGCTTGAAATCCATGAAATGAAAAGTACCACAATGGAATCGGTCATCAGGAAATTGGACAGATTATTCGCAACCCATGGACTGCCAGACATTCTGGTATCCACAACCGGCCCCAGTTTACTGCGCTTTCTTTTGAACATTATTTGGCGGACCATGGTATTCGCCATGCGCTAACTTCGCCGGTGCATCCTGTGACCAATGGAAGAGCTGAGCGCATGGTACAATTCGTCAAAAAAAAACCTACATAAAATGGACTATGGCGATATCGAAGATAAGATTAACCGGATACTCCTTCTTCAACACATCACTCCGCACAGCGTCACCAACAAAACTCCGGCCAAATTGTTAATGGGATGAAAACTCCACTCCCACCTTGACCGACTACACCCATCGTACAAACCAGAAAAACCACACGGATCCAGTGGGAAATGCTGCGAATTCCAGATAGGCGACTTAGTCTTTGCTAAAAACTTTTCGGGCGATCCGTTGTGGGTTGAGGCAACTGTAATCCAAGTCACAGGACCCAGGTCGTACCAAGTAAAAAGTCGCGACAGAAGAATATGGAAGTGCCATATTGATCAGCTGCGTTCGAGGCTGCAACCTCATTTCTGCAACTCCGGTAACTTCCAAACTGAGGGGGGAGGAGATGCCGAGGAGACCGAGTTCGAAATGACAGAAAGCACGAGTGGAAGAAGTAAGCATTCAGAGTAATCAGAGAGGGGGTGGACTTGCCTCAAAGAGACACCTCGTCAGAAGCAAGCCCACAAAGGCAAGAGGACAACGAAGACATTAGCGGTACCAAGTTTTTAAATGAAGGACTGGAAGTAACCAATTCACCAGAAAACGTCCCGCCCAAACAAGATTATAAACAAGTACCGGGGGGACAGCGAAAATCTAACAGACAATCTAGACAACCGGCCTACCTCAAAGATTACGTCACTGCACCCCTTAACGGAACCCAGGGGGAAGGGGTGTTGTGAATTAATAAAAGTGCTTAATAAAGATTATTAAAACCTTTAGAAAAGTGCAGGGTTCTGACCCTGCACTTCTGATTGGCCAATAATAGCGACATCTGATTGGTCCATTCAGGAGAATCTTGGCTATTAGTGGGCCTCTCTCATTGGTTAAGGGAACTAACGCTTCCCATTTCTTATTGGTTATTTGATCAGCAGCTTGCCTATAAAAAGGGCTGTTGCTGCCGTAGTTTTTGCTCTGTTCCACAATGTTAAATAAAGAGTTGAAGTTCACTGTTCATTGTCTCGTCTCCAATCCTTGCGCCCATGCACAGAATTTAACAGAATCAAAATCACAAGAAGTATTAGTACTGCTTTATAAATCCTTAGTAAGATCACACCTGAAATACTGGATCCAGTTTTGGTCACCACATTACAAAAAAAGATGTTGAGACTTTGGAAAAAGTACAAAGAACTAAGATGATTAAAAATTTGGAGACAAAAACCTTTGAAGAACAGTTGCAGAAATTGTCTAAAGAAAAGAAGGATAGAGGTGACATGATAGCAGTATTCCAATATTTGACAGACTGTCACAAAGAGGAAGCGGTCAACTTATTTTCCAAAGCATGAGAAGATAGGACAAAAAAGAAAAAAACAATGGATGGAAACTAATCAAGAAGAGAAACAGCCTCGAATTAAGGAGAAACTTCCTAATAGTGAGAAAAGCTTGCTGACCCTGAACACAACTTTCACAATATCATATCAACTTGAGAATTCTTTTCTGATCAGAATGATTTGTTATTTCTGGGAATAAAATTAATCAGTCATTCTAATGAATTGGAGATTACAATAACCATAACTGTTTACCATTTATAGTGAAGAAAAATAATAATAAGATCAATTATCCATTAAAAATTGTCTGAATAAGTGATGATGTGGCTGTGGTTTTTTTTTTTAAACTAGCAAGCTATCTAAATATATAAACAAATATCACATGGGCCATCACTTTAAATTAATAATGCAATAATTTTAAATGTAATCTAATACATCAGTTTATGTAAACCCCCCCAAAAGAGAAAGTGAAATAGGAAAAAAAATCTAGAAAATGTTAACTTAATGTCACTTCAAAGTATTTTTTCTTGCCTTTCTATTGAAAAAGTGCCAAATGAAATGTTTACAGAGAACACACGTCAGCTATTCACTGCTGCAAATGAGAGGTGGATTTATCACCCCAGTATTGTACAATGGCTATGTTAGCTACATCCTGTTTCAAAGCGTTCTTAATTTTCAATATGAGGGAAGGAAAAACCCTCATTTTATTCGATTTATTTGTTGTATTTTTATCCCACCTTTATTATTTTATAACTAACTCAAGGTGGTGAACATACATACTATTCCTTCCTCCACCTATTTCCCCATAACAACAACCCTGTGAGGTAGGTTGGGCTGAGAGAGAGAGAGAGAGAGAGAGAGAGAGAATGATTGGCCCAAAGTTACCCAGCCAACTTTTATGATTAAGGCAGGACTAGAATTCACAGTCTCCTGATTTCTAGCCTAGAGCCTTAATCACTAAACCAAACTGGCTCTTTCATATACTAGTAATTAAGACCCAGAAAAAAATATGCATCTTTTTCAAAACTAATTGTTGGAATGTACTGACAACTCCATGAATTTCAAATAAAAAATGATGACTAAGTACAAGGTTTGTCACTCAGTAATCTACTTCCAAATTATTCACCTAACAAGCCTATTGCCAGTCTTTTTAAACATTTGCTTAAGTGTTCAAAAAAATTTCAAAATGGATATTTTTGTGCTTTCTGTCGTGTCCGCAAAAGAAGCCAGGAGTCGGTGACTAAGTTTCAAGCTCTTTATTTAATAGTTGTGAACCGAACCGGCGAAAAGGAAAAAGCCCGCGGCTTTTATCCTTTTCGCTGCGGCGGCCGCGGCCAATGGCAGCGATTCAAGTCTCCCGCTCTTGGAGCGAGCCAATCGCGGGAGACCTCAATCGGACCAATAAGCGCGGCTCGCCTGGCCAATCAGAAATCCCCGCGCTTTAGCCAATCAAAGCGCGGGGATTTCAAGTATTCAAATTAAGGACAGAACACCCCTCCCCTCTTGGTATAGTCCATCACGTTGCGTAGTCACGTAGGTAGGCGGGGCTCCGTCTAGTCCTACTTGACCTGCGCAACTCAGTTGCAGGCTGGATTTCGGCCGGAGCGGTCATGTTCTTGGCTGCTCCCTCTTCTGTGCGAACCGGCTGGATGATCGGGCCGGTTCCTTCTCCGTGGCTCCCACCTGGGCCTTCCGGGTTGGTTGAGCTACGGGTTTCGCCGCTCCCGCTTGGCTTCTCCGAGTCGGTAGAGCTGGCTGGATGGTTCTTCTCCGGTGGGGACTCGCGATGGCTGCGTTCCGGTAAGTACTGCTGGTTTATTTTTTCTTGCGTTTATTTATTCGGGTATTCCCTCCCCCCTTGGTTCGTGTTTTGGGGGTTGAGGTCTGTTGCAGTTGGTGACCTGAGTTGGTCTATGTGTCATTTCCAGGCTCGCCCATCGGTGGTTTGGAGCCGGTACGACCGTGGACCTGTGATTTGAGTAATGACGGCTGGGATCCATAGGGGGTCCCCCGTCAGATTTTTTGCGTATACTAAGTCACCGGGGGCAAAAGTCCGGTATTTTGTACTGGAGTCTGGGGGTCGCTCCGGGTTATATGTTGGGTGCAACCTGTCGAGCGGGGACCTCAGCTTCCTACCCATTAACAACTCGGCTGGGCTTTTGTTGGTAGTGGTGTTCGGGGTGATGTGTTGTATAAAGAGGAGTTTATTGATTTTGTCATTGATCTCCCCGTGGTCCATTTTCCGGATGGTTTTTTTGGTAAATTGGACCATCCGTTCTGCCCTACCGTTCGCCGCCGGATGCGCCGGTGCTGTTAATGCGTGGCGGATACCCCTCTCCGCCAGGAACCTCTCGAAGTCGAGGGAAGTAAACTGGGGCCCGTTGTCTGAGACGACGACGTCTGGGAGGCCGTGCGTGGAAAAGAGTTTGCAAAGTTCTTTAATAACGGCCTCCGTGGTAGTGGATTTCATGTCGCTTACCTCCAACCAGTTAGAGTAAGCGTCAACTGTGATCAGAAATGTATGTCCATTCGTGGGACCGGCAAAGTCTAAATGGATTCTGGATCAGGGTCCCCTTGGTGTTTCCCAGTCCAGGATGGGTGCTGCGGGTGGGCTGGGTCTGGTCTCCTGGCATCGTTGGCATTTGGCTACCCATGCCTCTATCTGCTTGTCCATCCCTGGCCACCAAGCGTAACTCCTGGCCAGGGCTTTAGTTCTGACGATGCCAGGATGCCCTTCGTGCAGCATCTCTAAGACCCTCCCTTGCAACCTGTCCGGGATGACCACCCTGTCACCCCACAAAATACATCCCTTGAGTAGTGAAAGTTCAGTCTGGCGGTTTCTGAATATCTTAACGGATTCGTCACTGTCCCTTTCAGGCCAGCCTTTTTCCACCCAATGTAAAATTCGCGCCAGACGCCTGTCCTTGATAGTTTCCCTGGCAATGTCTGACGCGGTAATGGGTAGGTTGGGCAAGTTTTCGATGCTAAGGGTGTTTGTTGTTGGTGCTGGGTCAGGATCAGAGTCTGGTAAAGGCGAGCGGCTTAAAGCGTCCGCGTGCAAAATTTTCTTACCTGGCTTGTGTAATAGTTCGTAGCTGTAGGCTGCCAGGAATTCGGACCACCTTGTCATCCAGGGTGGTAAAATGTTCGGGGTGGCTCGGTTTCCAGCGAGGATGCCCAGCAACGGCTTGTGATCTGTCACAACGGTAAACGGGCGGCCATAAAGGTATTCGTGGAATCGCTTAACGGCGGCAACTATAGCCAAAGCTTCCTTGTCCAGCTGGCTATAGTTCCGCTCCGGTTTAGTTAGAGTCCTGGAAAAGAAAGCGATGGGTGCTTCTCTTTTGTCGGGGAGAGTATGGCTGAGGACAGCGCCGACGCCGAAAGGTGATGCGTCGCAAGTGACAACCAAGGGCAAGGTTTCGCTGAATTGAATCAGGACGGCATCGGAGGTGAGGAGGTCTTTGGTTTTTTGAAAGGCGGCTTGCTCTCGTCTCCCCCAAGTCCAAGTTGCCGCCTTATCCAGGAGCCTATGCAGAGGCTCCGCCGCCGTAGCCTTTTGGGGTAGGAAAACATTATAAAAATTCAGCAAGCCTAAGAAAGCCTGTAGTTCCGTTTTAGACTTTGGGGCGGGGGCTTCTTTGATGGCTTTCACTTTTTTAATTGTAGGGTGAATGCCCTGCCGGTCTAGAAGGTAGCCCAAGAATTCCACTCGCTCTGTGCATAGTTGGCATTTTTCTCGTTTTACTTTGAGTCCCGTTACTTTAAATTTTGTTAAGACCTCCCTGAGTTGGTTTTCTAATTCGGCTTCGTTTGGCGCCGCCACTAATACGTCATCAAAATAGGGCACCACCCCCTTGATGCCCTGTAGTAAACGTTCCATCAGGCTCTGAAAGATGCCTGGTGCCACGCTGACTCCGAACTGGAGCCGGTTACATTTGAATGCCCCCCGATGGGTAACGATGGTCTGGGCTTCCGCTGTTTTTTCGTCGACCGGTAACTGCTGATATGCCTGGGCGAGATCGAGCTTGGCAAAGACCTTGCCCCCTCCCAGTGAGTGCAGTAGGTGTTGCACGATTGGGACGGGGTAGACGCTTTGTTGCAACGCGCCATTCAGGGTGGCCTTATAGTCCCCACAAATTCTCACGGACCCGTCTGGCTTGACTGGGGTCACTATAGGGGTCTCCCATCGGGCATGGTCTATCGGCTGCAACACCCCCTGTTTGACGAGCTTGTCGAGCTGCTCGTCAATTTTAGGTTTTAGGGCGAATGGTACCCTCCTAGGTTTTAGCCGCTTGGGGGGAGCCCTAGAGTCTAGGTCGAATGAGATAAGGGGCCCCTGGTACTTGCCCAGGCTTCCGTCGAAGACCTCCCGGAACTCCTGGGTTAGCCGCTGTTCCCAGCCATCGTCGACGACGTGGTTGACTCCTGTCAGCGCGATGTCAAGCGGGGCGAACCATTGTAGGCCCAGCAGGCTTGGGCGGTCGCGATCGACGATTGTGAGTGGGAGTTGTTCGGTGCGGCCTTTGTAAGTCACATTAAAGTTCTTGGTGCCCACTACCGGGACGCGGTTTCCCTGGTAGTCTTTTATAATGATTTTTTGGGCATTAATGTTCCTCTTATGGAGGGTGGGCACTAACCGTTTAATCTCGTGCCATGCAATCATGGAGAGGTAGGACCCGGAGTCCACCTCCATCTTGCATGGTTGGCCTTCTATATGGACTTCTACGTGTACCTTTCTGGCGCCGTCGGAGATGGCGTGGCCAATGGTCACCGTCTGGTGGGTATCTTCCTTCCGCCGACTGTCGCCGCCTCTTGAAGATCGTTGGATTCGGTCCCACCGACCGTCCGATTGGCGATCTCTGGTCCTGGGCGGGGGACTTTCCTTCTTTCGGTCGTGATGTTCCCATCTGGGCGGGCTGCAGGTCTTTCTTTGGCGGCAAAGTCGAGCGATGTGTCCCCGTCTTTCACAATGCCTACAGATAGAGTCAAAAAATCGGCATTCTGATCTGGGGTGGTCGCCGCCGCACCCGGCACAGTTGGTCCTCGACCTGCGACTTCTTCGGTTCCGCTGGTCGCCGCGGCCCGTCTGCACGCGATGTATGTCCTCCTCGTCTTCTGACGTGCTGGACGTAGACTGGAATTCTCCGTAGTGTGCGGTTGATTCGTTTTTTGGGTCGGCCGACCTTGCCGGGTTGTTGTTTCCACCCTTCGCGTCTGATTTTCGCATGCTGTCAGCGGAAGTGCGGGTTGCTTCTGTGGTTGCGGCGGCGGTGAGGGCGTCTGCTAGGCTGATGTCGCCTTTGGCCATAAGCCGGCTCTGGAGGGTAGAGTCCCATAGGCCGAGTACGAATCGGTCTCTTAGAAGGCTGTTCAGACCTTCAAACTCACAGAGTCCTCCTAGGCGCCGCAACTCGGCGACGAAATCGCTCAGTTTTTCCCCTGGTTTCTGATCTCGGCGGTAAAATTCATTGCGCCGGATTAGGATGGGGACCTCGGGGGCGTAATGGCGCCGCAGGATAGGTTCGAGGACGTCCCAGTCCATGGCGGTTGCGTCTGCCGGCTTGGCCAATGCCTTGGCCATCTGGAAGACCTCGGTTCCGCAGTGTGTGAGGAAGACGGCGCGTTTTAGCGGGCCCGGGGCGTCCTTCATTCCGGTGCACTCGAGGTACATGCGGAAATGGTCTGAAAATGATTCCCAGTCCTCGGTGGCGGGGTTGAAGGGGGCGGGCAGTGCGATTTTCGCCATCTCCGTGCTGAAACTGGCTCTTGTTGGACATGGGGTTCGGTTCAGGGTCGGGATCCCACCTTCGTCGCCAGTGTCGTGTCCGCAAAAGAAGCCAGGAGTCGGTGACTAAGTTTCAAGCTCTTTATTTAATAGTTGTGAACCGAACCGGCGAAAAGGAAGAAGCCCGCGGCTTTTATCCTTTTCGCTGCGGCGGCCGCGGCCAATGGCAGCGATTCAAGTCTCCCGCTCTTGGAGCGAGCCAATCGCGGGAGACCTCAATCGGACCAATAAGCGCGGCTCGCCTGGCCAATCAGAAATCCCCGCGCTTTAGCCAATCAAAGCGCGGGGATTTCAAGTATTCAAATTAAGGACAGAACACTTTCAATTGCATTTTACTGCTGAGTAGAATACAAAAATTTAATGTGACATTCTAAAGCTCATAAATAAAATTGCTATTTACTTTCATATGTTTCTGGAGAAAAATAAGTTATGCCCTAAGTCAGGGGTATCAAACTCGTGTTGTCATGGCATGATCATGTGACGTATCATGACTTTTTCCCCATTCAGTAAACCAGGCATGTGTGTTTGGCCAGTGCGTGATCCAACCGGGTTTGACACGTTTGACAGCCCTGCCCTAGGTACATTGGTTAAAAAGAAAAATCTAATTTAATGATGAAAGTGGAGTTTCAGCAGTGGCACATGCACCAAGACCAAAATGCTGAGCTAATAAATGTTTGGGATGAATAAATTTCCCACAAGCATTCTGAAATAGAGTAGGCACAGATTTTAGTTTTAAAAGTGACCACAAAGGAAACAAGTTGATCCAAAGTGACATATTTGAGAGGCTCAATTTGCCTGAAATATACAAATTGCAGCCACAAATAAATTAGACATCTGCTCAAGCACAGTCTCTCAAACATTCCTTTCTACCAAGGCACAGAAATTAGAGTTACTGTAAAACGTGGAGATTTCGGGGGGATGGAACTTTGAGGTCCCTTCCAACTCTGTAACTGGTGCTATAAGAGGCAAACTCTCTGATTTACCAAATTGGGTTGAGTTAAGTGATGGAAGGATGAGAAGTACAGTATCTGGTGAAGAACTAGGTCAGAGACTGGGGACAGGAATGCTGGTGTTTACCATCCATTCATTTACCAAGATACTGATCTCTCTGCTGCATCAGCAGTGGTATTAAAACAAAACACAAGAATAACTATCATAGTATTCTTTTCCAAGATAGTTGACAACAGTCCAGATATTTTGTACATTTGCTTAGTTAGAAATCACCCTGTTATGAACCAAGGGCAACATAAGCATTACACCAAGAGGAGTAGGGGTTTTTTTTTTTTTTTTTTTTTTTGCTAAATGCATTGTGAGCTATTCTAAGTTAGGACTTTCAGTCTTGCAGGATGCAGGCATCATAACCTTGACTTATTGGTGATTATTTCAGGGGTAAAAAAGTTTATCAAGCAATTGCTGCCTCAGCATAGTTTTTAAAAAGTAGCCCCTTTGCTCGGCTTTATCCCTGCATCTGAAGGTAATGATGTATGACCAGAAAGCAGACTTCAGAGTAACACCCCCATCCTAATGACAGAGAAGAGCAAGAGAGGGCAGAAAGAGTCCACCCTGAGAGGCTGTTAGAATGAGAGGAGCAGTGATCGCTGATGAGATGTGTCATAACATCTGCAAAGTGAGCAGATGGAAAACATCTGCTTTTCACCAGATCTTCGCCTTAAAAAAAACAAAACAGAGAGGGGAGAGAAAGAAAATAAAGCAAGCTTGGAGTAAACTTTTCTGGATTGACTGCCAGCATCTGACCCACAGTGGGGACTTTTTCTACTTGAATTTATGATCTTATGTCTCATCATGCCATTACATCATCTGATATGATGAATTTTAGGCAAAATGCATTTACAACTCCTTGGAAGCCAGAAGAAGACACTCCTCCTGCAGTGGGTCAGCTCCCCAGACTCTCCCTTTCTTATACATTTCTGTGACTTACTCAGCACTTCTGCCATATATAAGGCCAGCGCAAGCTGCTGCCTCTTTCCTTCCCAGGCTCAACTTGATCTAAAAAAAGGATTCTTTCTTTCTCTTTGTATCTTTGGCCATTGTGTTTTCATGCCCCACCCTGAATCTGCAAAACAGACCAACGTATTTGGGATTATAAAAATGATTTATGTTGTTTTTCTCTTGGCAGTAAAAGACAAACCTTCTGAGACTGGGTGGGAATCTGAAACACCACTGCTTCATCACTTACTAAATAACTTGGCATCTGAAGGGAGACAGAATGAAGCATTTGATGCAATCCTTAGTTAAGACAGAGATCATGAAGCTCAAAAGGGATTCTAGAGCATTCCTTCTAGAGGGATAAATGGCTCTAAAATAGCAAGTTTTGGGGTGACTTCCATTTGACAAATAAACCTGGAGAGAATGATAAAGTCTGTTTCACACAAGAAATGCTTGTAGGAGATAACCAGGTTGAGCCCAAGGGTGAGGTCAAACATATCATTAGTTTGGAGTTGCTATGTTTCCACAAGAGCATATAGGTAGTATGTAATGAACTTGAAGTGCTTTGAACTAAACTCCTGTTCCTTGTTACTTGTGCCTGACAATACATTTTTCTCTTTTCATGGCTACAATTCAGTGGTGGGATTCAGCCAGTTCGCACCAGTTTGGGAGAACGGGTTATTAATTTTCTGAGCAGTTTGGCAAACTGGTTGTTGAAATAAATCATTAGGGAAAACCCATTGTTAAATTATTTGAATCCCACCACTGCTACAATTGCACAAATGCATAATACAATCTACAAACAGATGAAGCATCTATCGGTCCTGCTCTAGATAATTAACCTCCAGTATTCAAATATTTTAAATAAAGTCCTAAGCTGGAGAATAATGCCAGATTTTCTTGGATCATTGGATCCTTTCTAGTTTTAATTCAGATCTAAGGTTTTGGGCAGGAAACAGTCATGTTATCAACATAGGAGCCTGATACCTGACAAAAAAGTTACCAAGGGTTTCTCATCAGCTTTTGAAAATATCAGTTATAATACTCCTATTTGATATATGACTAGTTTCAGCATCATTCAGTGATGATTCTGACCTTATTTTGGCTAAACATTGATTACAAGAAAAACTAAGAGATTATCTGGCCTGTAGGACATTATCTTATTACTTTTTCTTATCTACTACTGTCATTGAGGTAGGAATACTTAGGATTGTGTATCATCCTGTGTTTTGTCTTTCTTTGTCAACTGATATGTCTCTGTTTATCAACTGATGTGTCACTATGAAAGTCTCCAGCAGTTCTGTGGGCACAGGGTGGGAGTGGATATCAACAAAAATGTTGAGTACGTCACTTCTCAGACATTATGATGGTCATAGACTATCTAATCAAGAGGGACTAGAAGGTCAGACTGTGAGACAGTGAACAAAGAAAATTGTGGAGGACAGCTTACTTAAGTATAGTTGTTGTTTCTCTTGGTAGCTGGTTTTCTGAAATCCAATAGCATCCTTCCCCAACCATGAACACCTTCAAAATATTGAGAATTTCAACTCCCAGAATTCCCCAGACAGAATGGTTGTTGCTGGAAATATCTCTTCCCTTTCCTCTTTCTACCTAGAACTTTTATAACAAAGGGCAGCCTACAGTGTGCAGTCACTGAAGTTCAAAATTGAACATTGGCAATATGGAACTAAGTTAAAATGTGATTTGTTTGATTTTGGATTAACATGTTGCACAAACACAGTTTACTGTGGTTTATATAACCATTAGTATGATTTAGTGTGATAACTGAACACATAAATTCTGGTTAGACAATGAATTATGGTTAAGCCATAGTTGAATTTAATACAATGGGCAAATCAGACAAACTGGGTTTATGTAAACACTGGCTGTCTTGCTAGAGAAACCAATTATGGCGGCGGGGTGTGTTTGGGATGATTCTAAATGTATGTCCAACTTCTTTATTCATAAGCAGCCAGCAATATTAAAAATCAACACGATTTCCTCATTCTAAATCCAAGTAAAGCAAATAGGGATAAGTGCAGTTACCAAGGAAAGGTTCCATTCTCAGGCATGCATAAAATTTAAAGGGATCCAGTGTGTGAAAAATGCATAGCATCAGATGAAGAGTGGGGACAATTCCTTAATGATAGGAAAGCTTTATAGCACTTGGATTATCATGTGTAGCATGGAGCTATTTGCATAGGAAAAGTTGGTGTACATTTTTTTGTTGTTAAAAAAATTGATTTCCTATACTATGTAAGTAGTTTAATAATTTTAAACAAATGTTTCATTTCAGAACATTTTCAAGTCAGCTTAAGGCATTCTAAATATACCATGAAAAATAACTGAGCCTCCACATGGAACAGGTTTTTTTTTTAATTTTGTTAATAGAATAACAAATTCCAAGTTTATTTATTTATTTGGAAATTTATATTGCTGCCTACTTGCACACAGTGACTCAAGGCAGCATACAAGAAATAAAAACAAAATATAAAAGAAATAAACATAATAAAAAATAATAAAATAATAATCCTCCACCACACATTCATACTAGCCAGTTAATGGGCTCCATCCCACTCTGGTTCCCCAGGCCCGCTGGCAGAACTATGTCTTCAGGGCCTTTCAAAAGAAATGGGGACCAGTCTAATTTCCAAAAGGATGATATTCCAGAGAGAGGGACCCACCACAGAGAAGGCCCTTCTTCTGGGTCCTGCCAGATGTCTCCTTAGCAGACAAGACCTGCAATGTTCCTTGCCTCCCTGCTCTAGTGGATCTGGTAGATGTTACCAGCAAAAGACAATCCCTCAGATAACATGGTCCAAAGCCATGAAGGTCTTTAAAGGTGACAACCAGCATCTTGAATTGCACTTAGAAGCAAATTGGCAACCAATGCAGCTTCTTCAGGAGAGGTGATACATGTGCACACTGGGGTCTACACAAAACCATGCAGGATGCTGCAGTTTGCACCAACTAGAGCTTCTGGATGCTTTCAAGGGCAACCTCATATAGAGTGCATTGCAATAGTCAAGATGGGAGGTACTAGGGCATGAGTGACCATGAGTAGAGATTATTGGTCCAGAAAAGGGTGTTCTATAAGAAGCTCTACATCTTGGAGACTCTGGATTTAAAAACCATGTCTTTCACTCAGAAACTCAGAACAATGGCAGTTCCCATTTTAACCTCACAATAATCTTCTGGTAGAAGAGGTCAGTTTTTATGGAAGTCTAGTATTGCACCTGACATATTCATTGAAGGCAGGGAGATCATGAAAATCAACCTCCAGATTTATAGTTCTGAGGATTAGTTAAACGATGAAGGTATTTCACAAAGGAACTTGCTCCCTACTAATATCAGCAACCTATTATATCCAAAACTCTGTGCAGATTTAGGCAAAGTAGGCAAAAGATTCCTAGGAAAAAATACGAAGATCTCACTGCATATGCTATTTATTTTACACAGTGCCTATGCTACATATAACTACTGTTGTATGTAGTAACAAATATAAAGGGAATTTGCATTGTAACTATTCCATGATAAGCTTTACATAGATTCACAAGAGTTAGGCATTATGTTCTATATGGCTGATTGGTAAAGGTAAAGAAGTCCCTGTGGATTTTACTCCACTAGTCATTGCCAACTACAAAGAAATCATTCTAGGTTTGGAACATAAGGGAACTACCATAGGAATATTGGGCATATGTCAAGCACGGTACCTTCAGATAGCACAGTAGAATAGGACCCATGGCTGAGAAATTGGAGAATTATTAATAGACCAAATTGACAATACAGATAACCCTCAATTTACAACCACAATTGGGATTGGAACTTCCATTGAAAAGTAAGACAGTTAAATGAGTTGTGCTTTGATTTTATGACCTTTTTTGCCATGGTTATTAAAGCAAAGCACTACAGTTATTAAGTGAATCCAGCTTTCCCCATTGACTTTGGTTGTTAGAAGCCAGCTGGGAAGATCGCTAATGGCAATCACATGATCCCAGGATGTTGCAACCATCATAATTCATGCTGGTTGCCAAGTGCCCAAATTTAGATCACCTGACCGGGAGGTGCTGGAATAGTCAGTCATAAGTGTAAGAATCAGTTGTAAGTCAATTTTTTTAGTACTGTTGTAACTTCAAATAGTTGCTAAACTAATGTTACAAGTTGAGGATTTCCTGTATTCTATATTTGATTGGTCAATGCTGTGAATTGGTATAAAAAAATCATAAAGTCAGTAATAAAGAAGTTAAGTTTGAAGCTTGACTTAACCATGGTGCAACTGTGGATCTGTCACTGTTTTCATGTCATGTCATGTCATGAAGATGACAATGGTCTTGTGTGTATCATCCAGTGTAGAAGTAAGCAACTGCCATATATGGGCACAAACTCTTTATTGACTCTTGAAAACATGAACCATCAAAATCTGGTGAAAAAAACCACTAATTTTTTGACACAAGGATTTTTTTTATATATTTTAAATAAAAAATAAAAATAGTGCACTTTAATGTTTAAAAAAAATCCCAGAATTTCTTTCTCTTTTTTTTAATAAAGTTTTATTTGGGTTTTCACACACAAAATACAAGTAAACATCTTTTTTGAAAATAGCATGGTCCCGGGTTGAACTTCTTTATACAGACATAAAACTCATTTCATGCTCCTTTTTGTATTCTATTCCATGTCTTATACAATTTTACATTTTCTATATAGTTTTTCCCCTCTTTTAATTTTCTCAATTTTATTTTGATTACCTCATCTCAATTCAAATCATTATATTTATACTTTTGTCTGTTCTGTTTCAATTTCATATTATCTTTTCTCATTAAACAAATTTTTTCCTGTTGTTACTAATTGGAATATGACACCTTTATATCTTTTAATTACATCCATTCAACTCTTATTTAAACTTCAATATATACCTTAAGTTTATGACCTTCAATATAATACATAATACATAACTTCCAATCGAATTCTGCTTGGCACATTCTTATAATACACACTATATTCTTTTTAAAAAAGAAAGAAAGATTGTAAATATATGTAATTATAAACCTTCATTCCATTCCAGTTCAGTTCTATCATTAATAATCATTAAAACCATAACATCTTTAACACTTCTTTTCAATTAAATATCATACTTCCTTAAAAACACATATAATCTCCATAATTAATTTTTCCCTTATTTCTCTTCACATATGTTTTATAAATCATTAAATATACCTTTTATTACATTTATTTATTGACAAGTATTCCACTGAATTACGATAGTTTTTTATCAGACATTTTAATCATACATTATTTCATATTTTCTAAAATTATTTCTGCTTCTAATATAACCATACTATCTTATGTACCTTTGCAGAATCCCTTTTTCCATTAAGTTTTCACCCATTATCTCTAAATAGGCCCTGTTTCTCTATATTTTGCTTCTGTCCTTTATAACTTTTTTCGTTTCTTTCTTCCCTCACATCTTCTCCCTCCCCTTTTTACCCCCTTGTCTCTCTAGTTCTAATTCTCTCTTCTGCATTTCCCTCTTCTGTTGCTTTCTGATTTTATACTTATTTTTCACTCTATTTTTTTGGGGGGGGAGTTGTTTTTCCCAATTTTAAACTTTTCATTCTCTTTCCCCCCTTTCCTTTTTTCCCCCCATCTAAGATTACTTGTTCATTAAAGATGGCTTCTTCTTTGTCACAGTCTTCTTGTTCTGCAGGCATTTCTTGCTGTTTCCCATAATTCCAAATCTCCATTTCTAAAAACTGAAATATGAAGCCAAAATATGAAGCTCTCCCTTCTTGTGCATCTTCTTTGTACTTTTTAAGTTCCATTTTCAGTTCTTCTAAAAGTGGAGCCATTTTAAAAAGTTTTAAACAACCACCCGATTGAGTTTAGTCATTCAAAACAATAATCAAGAATCCAGAAATCATCAAGTAATCCAGATAGTCCCAAGTTATATCTTCTTATTTCTTTTTCGACTTTCTCTTCCTGGGGTTTTTGTTGCAATATTTCAGTTAAAATGTATCTTTTGGAAGTCTTGTTGAGATTTTGCTGTAAGTTCTTTTTTAATTCCAGGCAGTCTCCTCCCTTCCAGATCCTACCCTTTTGTTCTTTTTCTCTCCTTTCCTGTTTTCAAAAGCTTTTAATTATCCAGAAAACTTTATTATCCCTTTGACTTTTTATTTTCAGCATTAAATGCCTATTGATGTCAAAGTGGATTTTTTTTCCAATTTCTTGCTTAACTCTCTTAGCTGTCAGTATAGGAAAAGGAGAAAACCAAATCTTTTCCCTTTTCTCTCTCCTTAGCAGCTTCAAAATCTTCTTAGGGAACAATGTTATTGTTTTTTAACAGTTTCAATTCCAGGGTACCTTATTTGTTGCTTTTGTTGTTTGACCCAGTTAACCAAAACTTTCTCTTCTTATCTTCCTCCTGCACATTCTTTTCCGGTCGAGTTCTTCTTTGTGGTGGCCATTTCTGACGACCCCTGCAACCGCCTTCAGGAAAGGGAGAACTGCTGCAAGCATCCAGAGAGTGGGAGGTGCTCCAGTCTTCACTTCTCACAGGCTGAGCTGAAATTGAGGAACGTCCTCCTCCTCCACGTGACTCCTCCATGCGTTCCCCCCAGTTTTAGCTCAGCCTTCGAGAAGACAGGCAACTTTCTTCATTCCTTGGCCATTTCAGGTGTCGTTAATAATTGATTCAGGTTTGATTTTTCCTTTCCTCTCCCTGCAAGAGTAGTGCGGTCCCAAATTTAGTTTTTGGAGCGATTTCACTCCCAGGAGGGAAGTAAGGGGTTTGGAGTCTTTCGCGCCCCCCCACCCCTCCTCTTCTATCCTCTGCCATTCCAAGCGCCCTGGGATCAGCCGCTTGGCTCTGCGCTGTACTTTTAAAAAGTGCAATTGCGTCTTCCCCCCTAGAACGCCTCAGAGGAGGCAGCGCTTCCTCTCTCAGCTCCTTTCTTCTCCTGCTTGAAGTTGCGGTGGGCTGGTACGCTTCTGAGCTGTGCGCTCTGAGCCGGGTGGCCATTTTGGGCGCGCCTCGTGGCCGGCGCCATTTTGTTTTACTGATCAAGTAAGGCCTTATTTTTTGGGGGGATTTAAGTGTGAGCTGTGAGGCCTTTGTAGGCCCTTTAGCAGGACCGTCAGGCCACGTGGAGCCTTTGATTTTCCTGAGAGAGCACTGTGGCCCCGTGCCCTGTTGTCTCTCTTAGATTTAATATTGTTGGCTTTCTTCCTTGGCCCGCAGCTAATTCAGAAGCGCAGGCACGTACTCTCCATGTTGTTGGGGGGCTGCCTACAGAGGCCCCTTTTTTCTTGTCTTGCCTTTTGCAAATTGCTTGGCCTCAGCGTTCATTTGGTCTATTTGGAATTAAGTTATGGGGTTTTTTTTTTTCTGTACCTTCTTGGGTCTATTTGGTTTTCTTTACTTGAACCTGACCTCTTTTTTTGTAGTTAAATGCCAGTGTATATATTCAGATTTTTTAATTTAGCTTGCTAGAATTTTTTCTGTTTTTTATTGCATAAGGTTCAAAAAAAAAAAAAGAGAAAGGAGATTTTTTTGAATAGATAATAGCTAGTTCTAGAATAAAATTTCTTCAAAAAGGGGGACATGACCCAATTTTAGGAAAACCGGTTTACGTTTGTAAGCCGAACTCCTAGGCGTGCCAACTGCCATTTTTCTTCCAATACCATGGCAGAGGCTAATCCTACTGCCTCTTCTCTGAAGGTCAAGTCTAAGATGCACTACCTTCGCAAAAGGGACAAGGATTCTTCCAGTGCTTCTCAAAGAGATGCCTTACGACGTCATAAGGCCCTAGAAAGGGAGTTTAGCAAGCGGGCTAAAGAGTCACACTCTATAACACCTGCCTTTCCTTCTACCCCCCCCCCCCCGCCGAGCCAACCCTATTCCTCTAGGGGTGGTACTTCCACCCGAGGCCGCCAGCCCTCTCGTGTACCAGAGGCGACCTTTACGCCGACCGCTGCAGGCCTACGCTCTGAGGATCCTGCTCCAATCATTGTACCTGAGAACATCAGGGAATGGATGCAGTCTGCCATCCGTCAAGGCATAGCTGAAGGAATGCAGCAGCTCGCTAGACCGGATTCCCGAGGGAGGACTCCCGAGGCTGAGTCTTTATCCGGGAGATCTCCTTCTGCACCAGCGTCACAGCATGGTTAGGTACCTCCTCACATGGATGTTCCATTCCCAGAGGGGGAGGATACCCAAGAAGAAGAGGGAGTGTGCCTTGAACCATTCGGAGAGTACGAAGGTTCTGATAGAGGTTCCTTACAGTATTCGGAACCCTTTCTGGAGGGGGACCTAATGGAGGGAGAAATGTTGGAAGATGAGGGTCTTTCTCCTGAACAACCTGCTGTTGTGGGTCTTTTTAAACCCCATTTATTTAAGTCCTTGCTATTTAAGGCAAAGAACATTTCAGGTCTGGCCTCTCAGCCTCCTTCTGAACCCCCTCCATCGAGTCCAGAAGGTCCTGATGACCTTATGTTCAGACAGCAGACATTATTCTGGCCCCCCCAATCTTCTCAGATCTGGTTGCAAAGCAGTTCGCCTCGGTGGGTCCTTCTCTGGCCCCTTCTAGTCAGGACAAGAGGTTGTTTACCCTGGATTTGGATTTCTCAGCAATGTTAGACACCCCGGAAGTAGATGATCCGATTGTAAGGCTTGCTTCCTCTTCCAATCCTACCAATGCACTAGAGGCACTGAAACCGGAGGATAAGCGAGCGGAGATGGCGCTCCGGCGGGCTCACACCGCTGATGCATGGGCTATCCGGTCACCCACAGCCGCTTCCTTTTTCACCCAATCCTCCATCAGGTGACTCAGACAGCTGAAGCAACACATTTCCCCAGCTGATACCAGAGCCCATCAAGATATTGCAAAGATCACGGCAGCGGCAGAATTTGCAGCCGACGCTACCTTTCATTTGGTTAAGTTCTCATCCCGAGCTATTTCTTCCCATGTTTCTTCCAGACGATTGCTTTGGCTTCGAAACTGGCAGGCTGATATTAAAAATAAGTCTAAGTTGGCTTCAGCCCCCATAGTAAAAGGGAAATTATTCGGGCCTGCTCTGGAGCCATTGCTCCTGGAAACCCGAAATAAGAAAAAGTTTCTGCCTTCACTTTTTCGTAGGCAGGAAGCCAAGAGTTCCCAGTCCTTTCAGAGGGGCTCCTTTCGTCCCTCCTTCCAGTCATCATTCTCTCCTAGAGTTCAGGGCTCCCCCTCATTCCGGCCGTCCTATCAGGACCGGGGTGACTCGGGGAACAGAGGCAAGAGAGGGGCAGCTACAGAAGGCCCTTCAGGGGTTCTGGGAGTAGAGTGGCCCGCCGGCCCAGGGAGCGTTGCAGGTTTTCTTACCATAGGCGGCCGCCTCAGGCATTTTGCCGACAAGTGGGAGGAATCCACCTCTGATACTTGGGTTACAAATTCAGTGCGCTTTGGCTTGACCCTGCAGTTTCTCTCTCCTCCCCCCGAACATTTCAGGGTTTCGCCCATTTCTAGGAATCCTACTAAACGGGCTCTTATGACTTCTGCCATCAAACATCTCTCTGATATTAGGGCTATTCAACCTGTACCCACATCCCAACAGGGAAGGGGTTTCTATTCACTTTTATTCTTGGTGCCTAAACATTCTGGGGGATGGAGACCCATTTTAGATCTTAAGAGGCTAAATCGTTTTATTGTACGCCATAAATTCAAAATGCAGACTCTGCAGTCGATTTTACAGGGCATCAGAGAAGGAGACTGGCTTACGTCAATTGACCTTTCCGAGGCTTATCTCCATATTCCCATTCATTCCTCGTATTCTAAATATCTCAGATTTTGTTATAATAATCAGCATTTCCAGTATGTAGCCCTCCCCTTTGGTCTAGCCTCAGCTCCGAGATCTTTCACTAAGGTGTTGGCGGCTATTGCAGCTCACCTTAGACAAATTCCCATCCGGATCCACTGTTACCTTGACGATATCCTGGTTGTATCCCCTTCCCGACATCAAGCCAAGAGCGATACTAGCGCTACCCTCTCGGTACTTCAGTCCCACGGGTTCTTGGTGAACTGGGAGAAGAGTCAGCTTACCCCCTCCACTAGTATATCCCATCTAGGGGCTGTGATTGACTCTGTTGAAGGAAGGGTCTTTCTCTCTCAGGAGAGACTTATTAGTATCCGCACCACTATCAGGGATATCCGGCGGACCGGGAAAACATTGTTGCTCAATTTATCCAAACTGCTAGGGAAGCTAGTTTCCTGTATTTCCATTATTCCATGGGCTCGCTAGCATTCCAGATCTTTGCAATGGTTCCTCCTGCCGTATCAGCGTTCAGGAAGGAGCACGTCAAGGTTTATAGTGAAGGTCCCGCCGAAAGTTTTTGCCTGCCTCCTGTGGTGGATGCGACCATCTGTCAACAGAGGTCAGTTATTCCAGGAACCTCAAAGGGTTGTTCTCACAACAGACGCAAGTCTTTCCGGATGGGGGGCCCATCTACAATCTCTCTCAGCACAGGAATTTTGGACTCATGCGGAGCGAAGTCGGAGCATCAACTGGTTGGAGCTTCGTGCAGTGTACCTGGCTCTGCAAACATTCCTTCATCGGGTAAGGGGGTGCCATGTCCTGGTCCTAATGGACAATACTACAACCAAGGCCCACATCAATCAGCAAGGGGGCACCCATTCCCTCCTTCTCATGAGAGAGGCCGAGCGACTGTGTCGATGGGCAGAAGCGTACCTCTTATCCATCAGAGCAGAGCACATCTCCGGGGCCTCCAACGTCCAAGCGGACTGGCTCAGCAGGGCAACACTGGATCAGGCAGAGTGGCGCCTGCACCCACATCTGTTCAGAGAAGCAGCAGCCAGGTTCGGTCAGCCCCTAGTAGACCTTTTTGCGTCTCCACTCAACGCGCAAACACCGAGGTTCTTCTCCCGTTATCCCTCCAGCGGAGCAGAGAATCACGATGCCTTGCGTTGCCCGTGGCCTCCCGGGCTACTGTACGCCTTCCCTCCGCTTCCATTAATCCCCAGGGTGATTCGAAAATTGATAGCCGAGAAAGCAGAGATCCTCATGGTGGCACCTTATTGGCCCAGGAGGCCGTGGTTTGCGGACCTCCGCAATCTGTCAGTATCTCCACCATGGAGAATTCCGTTGGATCAGATTTCGCTGTCGCAAGGCCCGCTGCTCCATCCAGAGCCACAGTGGCTACAGTTGGCCGTTTGGAGGTTGAGCGGGAAAGGATGATTGAGGAAGGCTTATCAGCCCAGGTCATTAACACCATTTTGGTGGCTAGAAGGCCTTCTACTACTCGCATTTATGAGGCTACCTGGAAAAGTTTCTGTAACTGGTGCCACAAATCATTCATTGACCCACGCTCTCCTTCAGTTGCACAGATCCTGGCCTTTTTACAAGATGGCCTAGATGGAGGTTTATCACCTAACACCTTAAGGAGGCAGGTAGCGGCGCTCTCAACGGTGGTTGCTGGCGGTCCTTTCAGTCCCCTTTCCCACCATCCTCGAATCAAGGCTTTTCTTAAAGGGGCTTCTAATTTGCGCCCATCAGTAGTGCACAGGTACCCGACATGGGACCTTAATAAAGTTCTCCTGGCCTTGACTAGATCTCCTTTTGAGCCTCTCAGGGAGGCGTCACTTCAATTTCTTACATTTAAAACAGTTTTTCTGGTGGCTATTACTTCGGCTAGAAGGATATCTGAAATTGCAGCACTATCCGTGAGAAAAGATCTGTGCATTTTTCATTCAGATCGGGTGGTTCTGAGACCAGACCCAGCATTTATGCCGAAGATTAATTCACCATTCCACAGGGTGCAGGAGTTGGTCCTGCCTAATTTTTGTCCGAAGCCTCTGCGTGAGCAACAGAGGCAGTGGCACACCCTTGATGTTCAAAGGGCTTTGCATATTTACATTTCTCGTACGCAGTCCATCAGGAAGGCAGAGTCTCTATTTTTGTCATTTCAGCCAAAGACACTAGGCTGTAAGGTTTCTCCGTCCACAGTAGGCACATGGATTAGGGCTACCATATCCAAGGCCTATTTAGTTCAAGCTATTCCAGTTCCCAGTGGGGTTACCGCTCACTCCACCAGAAGTGCAGCTACCTCGGCAGCCTGGGCTACTCAGGCGTCTATTCTTGATATTTGCCGGGCGGCCACCTGGACTTCCCCATCTCCCTTTATAAGACATTATAAGATTGATGTTTACACCTCAGCTGAAGCATCTTTTGGCAGGCGAGTTTTGCAGCAAGTGGTGAGAGATCCTGGGGAAGTTCCAATCCAGACGGACTCCCACCCGTAGGACACACTGGCTTTGGTATGTCCCACTCTCTGGATGCTCGCAGCAGTTCTATGGAGAATGGGCGTTGGTTCTTACCTGATACGCCTCTTCTCGTGGAACTGCGTAGAGCATCCAGCCCCACCCTGTTGGTCCATCTGTAAAGGGGGAAAACCTGTTTCGGCCAATGATTTCTAATGTTGTTGTTCATGTTGTTTAATACTTAAGAGTAGAGGGTTGTTTTTGTCCTCTCGTCTTTGATAAAACTGGGGGGAACACATGGAGGAGTCACGTGGAGGAGGAGGGCGTTCCTCAATTTCAGCTCAGCCTGTGAGAAGTGAAGACTGGAGCACCTCCCACTCTCTGGATGCTCTACGCAGTTCCACAAGAAGAGGCGTATCAGGTAAGAACCAACGCCCATTCTCTTCTTATCTTCCTCCTGCACATTCTTTTCCGGTCGAGTTCTTCTTTGTGGTGGCCATTTCTGACCACCGCTGCAACCGCCTTCAGGAAAGGGAGTAATGGCCAGCTGGGGAGGAAAGATGCGGCTCTCCTCAACCCTGCTGGCAGTCTCCCCCCTCTTCATCACCTCTATGGGGTGGCTTAGCCCCGAAACCAGGTGGCTCGGGGTGCTCCAGCGGTGAGCACGGATCGAAGCCTCGCAGCGACAAGGTTTCAGTCTGCCGCTGAAGAAGCTCAAACCAGAAGTCAAAAATCCCAGAATTTCAAGCATACCAAAATGAAGGGGAGAGCCCACAATTCTGGCCTTATTCCTCCACTCCACCCCTTCTGTTTGAGGCTGAAAATATGTGTTAAAAATCCTGTCCTCCTCTTCTGCAGAAAAAGAAAATAAAAATGTAATAATATAAATGTTGATTCTAAAAAGCTTTCCACGTGGCCATAATCCAATACAGATTTATCCAGAAAAGCAGCCTATCAGGCAATCTGCATGGAATTGAATTGGCTTCTACACTTTTTTCTTGCACAGCCTCATTTTCACCATCTCCTGGGGAGGAAAGCAATCATCAGTTCAGTGCACTGGTTCATGACCTCCAGGATTTTCAAGATATTATTACATTTTTGCAGATGAATTGCATCTATCACAGGGAACTTCTGGCTGAGTGTTTGACCCAAATATAGCATTCTAACTAAAGACACAAAGGGCTCCTTTTTCCCTGAAATTCTGGCTCATTTCCACTTCGCTCCCAGGTCAATAAACATGGTGAATATATAAACACAAGAGTTGCTGGACTGGGTTTCCACAACAACAAGATAAAGGGGGAAACAGAAGTAAAAAAAAAAAAAAAAAAAAAGCAGTTCCTACTCTCATTTCAGAGAAAACAGTTTATGCAACCTCAATGCATCAGTGCTGTTGTTGTTGCCTTACAAATTAGCTCCGCAATATAAATTAGCCATAGCTCAAACAAGTAATACTTCTGAGATTACATTATGCTAGCTTCTAGAGTTGCAGAGGCAGTACAATAAATCCTGTGTCAAGTCACCAAATTCTCTACATTCCAGGATTTCCCAGTCTGTGTCGAATATCTCTCTCACTTGCTCGCTCTTTTTCTTTCTCTCCAATGTTTCTCAACCTTTGCAGTTTGAAGATGTGTGGACTTCAACTCTAGAATTCCCCAAACAACATTCCAAGAGTTGAATACATCTTCAAGTTTCCAAACTTGAGATACATTGTTCAAGAAACACTTAAGCAACATTTCCAAAAAATGAACAGTATGACCTATGATACATATCATAGGTTCTTCCACTAGTGATTTTTTTTGTTTGTTTCTGCCTCTTCCTTCAGTTTGTGGATAGAATGCAGTGTTGGAATAAAACTAAATGGGCATAATCATTTTTATGTTGCTCAACCATCACAGTAGGCTTTTCACAAACTTTTTATCTTGGCCAGGCTGGTAAGAACCCATTATGAAGAAAAAGCTTGAGTCATAATCTCCAGTCATAACCTCAACTCAGTAATGAACTTACCTCATGCATGATTGCAGCAGTAGTCATAACATCACATCGTACTAAGCCATAATGTAGTTTATGTTTTGATTGTATGTAACATATGAATCCATCATTGTGCTTTGTAAATAATAGTTTATGACTTAAATGAAAGAGGTTTATATAACATGTTAGTAAACTATCTAGTTATTTAACAGAATATATAGTTCCAATCTACAATGTTTATGGAAATATGTAGGGAAAAAATAAGGTTTTTCTGTTTGTTATATGGTAACTTAGAATAATTATTTCTGGAGGAAATTCTTTGTCCATATCAATATTTTGAACTAGCTGGGTTAAATGAATAGAAGGTTAACTATTCATGTGAATGTGTAGAGAATTTCTAAATGTTGCTAAAGGAACATTGTAAGAGATGACCAGACTGAGCCCAAAGGTGGGGTCAAATGCATCATTAGTCTAGAGTCCCTACACCCTTAAAAGACACCATAGTCCAGGCCCCTTGAAATCCATTGACTCTTACCTCAGTGTTAGTAGATGAGGCTCTTGTGTGTAGGCTGCATGGAATAATTTTGTCATGTTTTTAAACTCTATCCTGACTCCTGGTTTCTTGTGCTGGTATCTGAGAAGCTGTCTCACCCCAATGGGACTAGCCCACCTCACTCATGCCAGTGGAAGAGGCCTGCTACCAACTCTATCTGCCAAGGAGTTCTAGTGGCCAGGGTCAAAGAGGCCCCAATCCTGTAGCATCCACTGGAAATGAGAGTTACACCCACCCTTTTGGCCTCCTGGAAGAGCATTAAAACTTGGTTTTGTTGAGTTGGCTTGGGGGCGTTACACTGGAGGTGGTTGATGGGGTACCCCTCATCCCTGTATCATCCATCTCTTCGGCTTTGTTCATTTGTTTGTTTGTTTTCCATTGTTTAATTTTCTTAATTTGCATGGTTTCTAAATTTTAACTGTTTTTATTTTTATGATCTGTAAGCCATCCAGAGTTTTTTAAAACAGGGAAATAAGGTAGCATGTGACATACATACATAAATAAATAAATAAATAAATAAATAAATAAATAAATAAATAAATAAATAAATAAATAAATAAATAAATAAATAAATAAATAAATAAATAAATAAATAAAGTTTTAGATGATAATTAAATGACAGCCATTATGTTCTTCCTCCTTTCCAGATTCAAAATAAATAAGTAAAAGGTATGGGAGGGAGTAATGTTGCCTTTCTGACATCAAATATGTATAAATAAAACTCACCAGTTCTACCTTGTAGCATCGTTTCACAATGAACTCCTTATATCAATTATTTATTTTAAAAAATTAAACATATTGTGAAAATCCTAGATCAGGGTCTTCCGTATGGTCAAGGTTTAATTTGTGCTGCATAAAAGCAACTGTGGAGCTTTTATATATGCATCATGACATTTTGTGTATTTTTGTGTGTGTGCATACATACAGTATAGGTTTCCTTTTCTGGTTTTATTGAACAGGTTTTGTATATTATTCTGATTTTCTTTATATGGTGATGGTTTTTGTTTTTGGTACCTTTGAATCGGTGCTTACTCTTGGCCACTGTCTGGGCCAAAGCCTGCAGTTTTCTTAGCAAGATTTTGAAAGTGACTTGCAATTTCTTTCTTCCTTAGGGCAGAGAAAGATAGAGAGTTGTTCCGAACTAGCAAGCTCATAAGCCTGCAAACCTGACTGGCTTTTCACAAGCAGACTCGAAATCCTGCATATTTGATTGGTCCGTGAACAGTTGGTCGTGATTGATCATTCCAGACTGATCCGATTGGCTGGTTGCGGGCTGCCGCGTTTGGAGGCTCCAAGCGCGGCAAACTTGAACCATTGGATGCTTTGACAGCAGCCAGCTCTATAAAAGGAGCTGCTGCTGCCATACGTGTTGCTCTGTTTTCCCGAAGTCACTAATAAAGAGTTGGGGTCACTGTTCGATATCTCATTTCCATTATTGCGCCCATTCTCCGAGATAGAACACTGGCGACGAGGGTGGGATGCAGAGATGATAAGAGCTGACTGAGCACTTGAGAAGTATTGACAGAGCATGTGGCTGATAATGTGCAGAAAACGGCAGAATGACCAGCAGCGCAATACCACCCACTCCATTTGATCCAGCAAATGAAGTTTGGGACTCGTATATGGACAGGTTCCAAATGTTCCTGGAAACCAACAATCTGAAGGATGCTACACCTAGCAAGAAACATGCGGTGTTCCTAACGCATTGTGGATCCGCTGTCTTCAAAATGGCAAAGGCGCTAGCGAAACCGGCTGAAGTCAAAACTATGGATTGGGACACCCTTGCTCCCATTCTCAGGGCTCGTTATGCCCCAGCAGTTCCAACCCTCATCAGAAGACACGAGTTTTACCAGAGGGACCAACGGGAAAGCGAAAGCATCGGGGACTTTGTCGCTGACCTAAGAAATTTGGGTGGACTATGTGGCTTCGCAAATCTGGAAGAAGCCATGAGAGATTGGATTGTCCTGGGTCTAAGAGACCTCACCATCCAAAGCAAGATTATGGCAAAAGGAGATATCGCACTCGCAGATGCCATAGTGGATGCTACTGCAGCAGAAGCAACCAGGAAGTCAGCAGCCCGAATGTGCTGAGCGAATGGGTCCAACCGCCAACTCACCAGAGACATCGCAATACCCTCAGAGACACACACAACAACAGCCCACCATGAAGACATCAAGTCCTCGTCAGAAAGTGAGGAGGAAGAAGTCAACAGACTTAGATCAGAGCAAGACCAGAGAGACCAGCAAGGTCGTAAACCCAATTTTCAATGTGCCAGATGCGGGGGGAACCACCCACGAGCAGATTGCAGGTTCCTAGACACCATCTGTCGTTCCTGCGATAAAAGGGGCCACATCGCCAAAGTCTGCAGAAGTAAATGAGTTTCCAGCCCCAAGAGGAACAAAAATAGTTTCCGGCAGATAGCGGGCAACCACCCATCAAACCGGGACCGCCCAAACAACCAGTGGAGCCAGTACAACAGAAACGGAATGCTTGCTACCAATACCAGCTGAGAAGAGGCACATCAAACCGTCACCATCAGCCATGCCTCATCAGTGGATGAGAAAAAAATCCGGGTAAAGGTCACCATTGAAAATAGACTGTGCATCATGGAAGTCAACTCCGGGTCTTCCCTATCAATGGTCTCCTGGAAAACTCTCGAGCAACTGATCCCTGACATCCGCTGCTAGGATCTCAGCACCCAGAGACTTATATTAAAGGACTACCAGGGCAATCAAATCCCAGTTGCTGGTTCCAGTCATGTCCAGGTCTCGTTTAAAGACCACACCACAACTCTACCTCTCACCGTCATTGACAGGAACCGACCCAGTTTATTGGGATTACAGTGGTTCGTGCCATTAGGAATTGAATTGGCAGGCATCAACCAGACTGTAAGCGAAGACTGGGAGGTAGCCCTCATCTGGGACTTTCAAGAAGTCTTCACCGAACAATTAGGCAAGTACAAGGGGTCCCCCATTTTGTTTAATCTCTGCCCTGATATCGCATCCATCCGTCTAAAGCCACGCCGAGTTCCCTTTGCTCTCAAACCAAAAATTGATGAGCAACTGGACAAATTAATAGCACAGGGCGTATTAGAACCCATCGACCACGCCCGATGGGAGACCCCAATTGTAACCCCCATAAAACCTGACGGATCCCTGAGAATCTGTGGGGATTACAAGGCCACCCTGAATCATGCGCTTCAACAGAGCACCTACCCAGTATCCGTGGTCCAACACCTCCACTCGCTTGGGGGCGGAAAAGTATTCACGAAGCTTGACCTGGCCCAAGCATATCAGCAGCTGCCAGTAGACTCAAAGACCACAGAAGCCCAAACAATAGTCACGCACAGGGATGCGTTCAAGTGTAACAGACTCCAGTTCGGAGTAAGCGTAGCACCTGGCATTTTTCAAAGTTTGATGGAAAGGTTATTGCAGGGCATAAAAGGGGTTGTGCCCTACTTCGATGATGTATTGATAGCTGCCCCTAAAAGAAGACAGTTAGGAAAATGCCTGAGAACTGTCTTACAAAAGTTCCAGGACGCAGGACTCAAAGTCAAGAAGGACAAGTGCCAATTATGCACTGAGAGGGTTGAATTTCTTGGTTACCTTCTTGACAAACATGGTATTCACCCTACCGAAAAGAAATTAGCAGCTATTAAAAATGCTCCAAGACCTAGAAACAAGACAGACCTCCAAGCCTTCCTGGGCCTCATTAACTTTTATAGCATCTTCCTACCCCAGAAGGCGATTGTTGCTGAACCCCTGCATAGGCTCCTCGACAAGAAGGCTTCCTGGTTTTGGGGACGTCAAGAGGAGCAAGCTTTCCAGCAAGTCAAAGACCTCCCAACATCAGATGCAATGTTAATCCAATATAACGAGACACTACCCTTGACTGTGACTTGTGACACTTCCCCTTTTGGAGTAGGAGCCATCCTGAACCACGTTCTACCAAACAGTACGGAGGCACCTATTGCATTCTTTTCAAGAACTTTGTCTAAAACTGAAAGGAACTATAGTCAATTAGATAAAGAAGCTCTTGCTATTGTATCCGCAATTAAAAGGTTCCACGAATACATTTATGGGAGATCCTTTTCCATAATCACAGACCACAAGGCATTGCTTGGCATTTTGGCAGGGGATAAACCAACTCCCCACATACTATCACCAAGAATGACTCGATGGTCGGAGTTCTTAGCCACCTATGACTACCAGTTAACGCATCATCCAGGGAAAACCATTCCCCATGCTGACGCCTTAAGCCGTTCACCATTACCTGAGTTCCTAGACGACCCAGCTCCTATGCTATCCACGCTACAAATTGAGATGCTTCCCTCACCTCCACTAACTGTGCAGGATATCGCACTAGAAACAAAAAAAGACCCTTGCTTGGCATGAGTCCTCAGCTGGGTGGAGAGGGGATGGCCAGAAATTGAAACCAACGACAAATTCAAACCCTTCAAAAGCAGACAGACAGAGCTTTTCTCCCAAAAAGGGTGCGTATTGTGGGGAGACTGAGTAGCCATTCCAGAAAAACTTCAACGCAGAGTCCTGAAAATGCTGCACGATGGACACCCAGGCATCGTACGAATGAAAGCACTGGCGCCTCGAGGCCAGGTGTGGACAGACAAATCGAAGCCTGGGTTGCCACCTGCAGCAAATGCCAAGAAACACGTGCAACTCCACCAAAAGCACCACCAATGGAATGGGAAACGCCCAGGGGTCCATGGTCCCGCATCCACATCTATTTTGCGGGATCTACAAAGGGACATACTTTTCTAATAACAGTGGACGCTTACTCAAATTGGCTTGGGGTAAACGAGATGAAGACCACCACCACAGAAGCAGTCATCAAAAAACTGAACAGACTGTTTGCAACGCACAGATTTCCAGATGTCTTGGTTTCCGACAATGGCCCGCAGTTTACCACCTTGGCATTTGAACAATACCTAGCAGACCGGGGGATACGTCACGCCCTGACATCACCTGCTCACCCGGCAGCCAATGGCAAAGCTGAACGAATGGTTCAGTTCACGAAAACAACCCTACACAAAATGGACCAAGGAAACATCCATAACAGAGTCACCAGGATGCTCCTTCTCCAACATATTACACCGAATAGCACCACGAACAAAAGTCCAGCCGAACTCCTGATGGGCAGGAAACTTAGATCACATCTGGGCCGCCTACACCCTGCCTACACCCCAGAAAAGCCCCTGGGGTCCAGCAGCAAACATCGCACATTTAAGGTAGGAGACCTCGTATTCGCAAAGAACTTTACAGGTGACCCATTGTGGGTCCCTGCCAAGATAACACAAATTACGGGGCCCCCATTCCTACCGATTAGAAACCACAGATGGAAGATTGTGGAAATGCCATATCGACCAGCTGCGTTCAAGGCTGACAACTACCCCCTCCACGAACTCTGAAATTGAAACCAGAGAGGGAAGGGAAACCGAGGATTTTGAAAATGAACTAACACCTGGTCCCAGACACACAAACCCACAGTCCACACAATCAAGCCCAGCATACTCACCTGCTGAAGAGGAGCCGTGGGAGATGGTCATCTCTCCAGGCAACAGCAGCCGAGTGGGTTCAGCGAGTCCAGAGAACCCAGATGAAAGGGACGAGGGGAATGTTGAAAGCATCTCCGAATCACCTCCAAGGATACCCAGCATAGAAGCCGGGTCACCATTAAACAGTCCACCAGAACCAGAATCCGAGCAAAGGCCGGTTGAACAATGCAGGTCAGGTAGACAGGTGCGAAGACCTGCCTACCTGTGCGAATACATCACCCCACTCCAGAGACGAAACCTAGAGGGGAGGGGTGTTCTGAACTAGCAGGCTCGTAAGCCTGCAAACCTGACTGGCTTTTCACAAGCAGGCTCGAAATCCTGCATATTTGATTGGTCCGTGAACAGCGGGTCGTGATTGGTCATTCCGGACTGATCCGATTGGCTGATTAGCGGGCTGCCGCGATTGGATGCTCCAAGCGCAGCAAACTTGAACCATTGGACGCTTTGACAGCAGCCAGCTCTATAAAAGGAGCTGCTGCTGCCATACATGTTGCTCTGTTTTCCCGAAGTCACTAATAAAGAGTTGGAGTCACTGTTCGATGTCTCGTCTCCATTATTTGCGCCCATTCTCCGAGATAGAACAAGAGTGACTGATCCAAGGTCACCCAGCCAATTTGATACCTGAAGTGGAAGTAGAATTCACAGTCTCCTGATTTCTAACCTGTTGCCTTAACCAATGCACTAAACTGGTTCTTTGCCCATATTATGGCAATCATTTAAAAAGAATAAAGAGAAAATCCATTTGTGATTTGCTCAATAGATGATTGGCTGTGAATGTTGATTTAGTACACACTTTTGCAATTACAGCTTGATACAGGAAACTTTAATGCCAATATATTTTAGGATCTGTTAGAAGAGGAACTTAACAGCTGTGCTATCTTATTTAGTTCTTTGATTAGGATTAGGAGTGCAGTGTCAATCATATATGTCTACTGAAGAATTTTTTTTAATTTAACAAAAATATACAGTAATATCAACTGTTTTAATTCATTCATTTCTGGAAAAAGATTCAGGATAATGAGATGAGGGATAGGATGATCCTGAAATTGCATATACTGTAAATATTCTTTCAGAGAAAGAAATCCAAAACAAAACTTTAGGCTAAATATTTTTTTAATAAGATCAGGTTGGGTAAGGAGACCTAGACTACATTTGTTTGCTTCCACAAAAAAGTAAATCACTGAACATTAATTTGCTATATAGTGTCATTAGCCGGCATGCTTAAATCAACATGACAATCAGAGATGCGTATATATCGTATATATATGCATATATATCACTCAGAAAGTCTGAAGTTAAGCACTAAAGCTTTTAACCAAATATTAGGCATATCATTAATATTAAATACTTTAGCTTAATAACATAACATAAATTTAAGGTGACCTTTTCTCTTACTTTAGAAAATTGTTTTAAAAGCTTGCCAGGTACTAAGATTATGAATGATTAATTACATTTGAATGTATATAATGACCATAACTGTCTTCCATCTCTGTCAGTATGGTACATATTAGTTATGTCTAATTTGGCATAACAAAATGATACATGATCTGGTCTCTAAGATTACCTTCTGACTGCAAACTACTGAAAACAACATTTTCCCCTGCCTTTTCCTCCTCCTCCTTCTTCACCAGTTATACTTCAATCACCTATTGAGACTCAGAATCCCTTCACAATGTTTTAGATCAAGATTATATATTTTTTAAATTTATATGTCACCCATCTTGCTATCCAGCCTTGTAAAGACTGAAGTAGAAATAGATATTTTTTTGTCTATGAATACTACAATCTGCATAAGGTTGCAAGGAATGTTGCTAAGCAAATTTTTCCCCATTACTTAAGTAAGAATTTTCCTCCATTAATGTTGCCTCTGAAAATTCACAAAATAAAATCTATATATCTTAATTTAAAGGCAGCAGTGTATCCTTATTATTTTTATTGCCACAAAAATTATTTTTTATTGTTAAAGCTCTTTCCATCAATAACCAAATAAATTACATCCCCCTCCCTCTCACCCTTTCCCTCCCCACCCACCCCCCGCTCCCTCTTTTATTAGTATCATTTTAAATGCTTGAACAATTACAAGCAAAGCCTCTGGATTTAGACTTCAAGGATTCTGACCAGCTGTGAGCAAGGGAATATTTGCCAAGGGAAGAGCTGCCCATTTCCTTTTGGAAATATCAGTGAAACTCAATAGGATTCTGCAGTTGAACAAGAACGGGTTATGCAGTGCTTCACTGCCATACTGTATATCTGATTCAGCTTAATAGAAAGACAAGTATATTTAGATGAGTCTCCAGGTTTTCAACAGAGTCCTTGCTCTTCAACCAAAAAATGACAACATTGCTTTGAGGTTAAAATATTCCAAGAAGAAAAAGATTTTGGTGTTCCGTGTTGATGAAGCTCTTTCTTCTTGCTTCCCTGCCTGCCTTTACAATTAAAAACCAAATGGCAATCATATCAAAGTAATATGCACGACTAAATACAAGAAAGAAATTAACATTGACTTATAACCTAGCAATTATTATGATCTTTTGTATCGAGTTAGATGAAGGCCAGATTGGATTGCAGAATGAGCATAAAAAGGACCTGTCTCATATTTTTTTCTTTTTGGAAGATGGCTGGTGGTAACAAAATTGGCTTTCAGGGGAATTGCCTCTATTCTTTAACTATATTTCCCTTTGTCACGTTTCTTTTCTAAAATATCAAAAAAGGTAGTCCTCAATTTACAATAGTTCATTTAGTGACCGTTCAAAGCTACAACAGCACTGAAAAAGAGACTTATGACCATTTTTTATACTTATGACTATTTCAGTATCGCCATGATCATGTGATTTACATTTGGATGCTTGACAAATGGTTCATATTTATGATCATTGCAGTATCCCAGACTCATGTGATCACTTTTTGTGAGCTTCTGGAAAACAAAGTCAATGAGAAAGCCAGATTCCATTAACAATGGTGTTACTTGTTTAACATCTGCAGTGATTCACTTAACAAATGTGGGCAAAATTCACTTAACAAATTCTCACTTAGCAGCATAAATTTTGGGCTGAATTATGTTTATAAGTTGAGAAATAATTGTGCACTGTTACATGAAGAACATAATCAGATGTTTGAGAATAATCCAAATGGTGAGGGAAACATGTTTATAGAAGAGCATTAAATCTTGAATCCGTAAGGTCATCAGTTTTGACAGACTATATCAAGGGACTAATGAACAATTAGAAAAGAATGAAGGAACATTGTTTTTATGTGTGACAATTACAGTGAAATTACTATATGCTCAAAAATGGTAATGGTTGACAATACCTATAATGGAGGAATCTTTTGTGAAGAACATGCAGATATTACTAAGTTAGCTTCTTTGATTAGAGAAAAGAATATTTACATTTATGGTTGACTGGAAATTCCTTATAGTTTTTTTTAATAAAATGGGAAAAATACACTTATGTTTGGTGGGTTTGCTGTTAGATAATTGAAAAGAGTAAATTTTCTTTTGTAATCATAGAGTAAGAGGTAGCTGTAATTGTACTTATATTTGCTATTAAGAAAATTGGACACTTCTTTTTATTTTATTCTTTTTTCTGCATTTTTGTCTCTTTTCTCTCATTTCTGCTTTTACTTTTTGTTTGTGTTATTTTTATGCTCTTGGTAAAACTTTCAATAAACATTTATTTTAGAAATAGACTATATCATAAAAGTGTGGTTAACCTATAGAGGATTCCTTCAAACAACCACAAAACACTCTTAGCTCAGAATGTTTATTAGACACTCTGTGGTATAAACATTGTGTATTGTTATCCATTACCATCCACAATATTCTATTTTCATAACTTATCACAACTAATAAAATAACAGGTTAGAGACCAAGTGTTTTGGCAGAGAAGATTTACTGGGCTCACAAACCTAATGGTTCAACTTCAGAGATGGATGGAATTTTTATAGGGATTTTACTGGCAAAATGACAGGTGTTCAGCTGAGACTCCTAAAGAGCTTTGGCACTGAATCAGGAATGAATCAGGCTGTAGATTCAATCACTCCCAAGTATCTTCAGCCAACCTATAAAGCCAGAATCAGTCCTGGTTTTCCAAGATTTTGAATGGTGGGATAATCAAACTGATTCTAAGACATCTCTTAGAATCCATGGTTGGATCTAATTTATGGTCGTGCTGGATTGTGAGTGTACACATGTACTGACTCCCACATGTGTAAAATATATCTCTGTCAGTATTGCATCTACTGAAAATTGTCTTATAGAGCTTTTTTTTAAAAAGGAACTTAAAATAAATTTTTGCTTTCAGCCACTAGCCTTGTTAATCTCTATCATGTCAATTTTAGTATATGATGAATGGATAGTTTTCCTTTCTACAAGTTATACAAGACTTGTACTCGATATTTTTAACATTTAATGAGATCCCATTGTCTGTCTGTGATAATTCTATTATTCTGGCACTCTTTTTGGTTCATTGCCTTGACAGATGGAATAAGAAAACCAATCGGTCAATTAAGCATGAAACAATAGCTTGTTCCACATTGAAGAAAATCCCTAAGACCTTTGACAGGTAGAATAATTATCATTGGTCTGAATTCTCAATTTGAGGGACCAGTGATTGACATCACATCTGTAACAAACCTTGAAAAGAAACAGATTATAGTATGGCTGTATTTGGTAGAGAAACAATTATGGCTAATGATATACACCAAGATCTGTATGTACACTGCTAGGAATGGATAGATTTAGGAAGAACCATTCCATAGCAATTTAGATCTCACTTCAGAGAATGTGGTGCTGGGGAATATCTGCTTAATATTATTGTCCTTTGGCATAATCCAGAAATTCCAATCTCTTACAGCATTAAGCACCTTTCTGTAACCATTTGAAAGATCCAGGCTTGGGGTGAGATGCCACTCTTACATAAGTATCCAATTATATTTTCCACTCCTAGCCTCATTAAAGCAACCAAAGACAAGACAAAAAGCAATGGATGGAAACTAATCAAGGAGAGAAGCAACCTAGAACTATGAAGAAATTTCCTGGCAGTTAGAACAATTAATCAATGGAACAACTTGCCTCCAGGTGTTGTAGATGCTCCAACACTGGAAGTTTTTAAGAAGAGATTGGACAGTCATTTGTCTGAAATGGTAAAGGGTTCTCTCCCTGTGCAGGGGATTAGACTAGAAGACCTCAAAGGTCCCTT
The DNA here is from genome assembly GCA_033807585.1 of Hydrophis major. Classification (NCBI taxonomy): domain Eukaryota; kingdom Metazoa; phylum Chordata; class Lepidosauria; order Squamata; family Elapidae; genus Hydrophis; species Hydrophis major. The sequence continues at coordinate 171,905,935 of CM066329.1, forward strand.
CCAACTCTGTTATTCTGAAGTGGTTGTAGATATACCAAACAAACATCTTGGAATAATAACAACAGTCTGAATAAAAATAAATAAACTGAACATAAATCCAAATAAAATGGAAATGTTTCTGAGAAGCAATAAAACTCATTCAAATTGGCAGTTTTGATTCTGGGTTGGCTTCCAGTCCTTCTGAAAGAAAAAAACAAGGGAGATTCTCTCCAACCAGCTTTGTCTTCAGATGCTCAATTTGCTCCAGCATGGAGGATATGCCTACAGATTACATTGATGTATCAACTGTGGCATTCTGAAGCATATTGGTATTGTCTTTACCTCATGCTCAGATTATTATTGTAACCTAGGATTTAGAAAGTACATAACATCAATTATGCACATCATCTATGTACAAATCCAATTCATTTCTAACCATACCTTATGGTACTGTTTATCATAGTTTATGATACAATCAAGATCAAGCAAGGTACTAATACCACTCTATAAAGCCTTAGTAAGACCACATCTAGAAGACTGCATCCAGTTTTGGTCACATTATAAAACAAGATGTTGAGACTCTAGAAAAAGTGCAGAGAAGAACAAGATTATTAGGGGACTGGAGACTAAACCGTATGATGAACGGTTGCAAGTACTCAGTACGGCTAGTCTACTAAAGAGAAGGACCAGGGGAAACATGATAGCAGTGTTCCAGTATTTGAGGGGAGGGTGTAAAGCTATTTTCTAAGGCACCTGAAGGCCAGGCAAGGAATAATGGATGGAAGCTGATCAAGGAGAGATTCAACCTAGAAATAAGGATAAATTTTTTGACAGTGAGAACAATCAATCAATAGAACAGTTTGCCTTCGGAAGTTGTGTGAACTTCATCCCTGAAGGCTTTCAAGAAGAGATTGGACTGCCATTTGTCAGAAATGGTATATTTCCTGCTTGGGCAGGGGGTTGGCCTAGATGACCTACAAAGTCCCTTCCAACTCTGTTAGTCTGGCTGTTACTGATGATTACCATTATGAAAGTCTAAAAGACTACCTATTGTCACATGAATCATTTTGTGTATAACACTAGAATGGGTCAAGTTAGTTCCCACAAAGAAGTTTCTCTTTTGATGACTGCCTCTTTATTATGGAGGCTCTTATAGCACTGGTTCTTTCCAGGTTTGGTTAGAAGTTTTAAATATATAGCCCACAAGCTATGCAATACATCCTATGAATGTATTTAGCCTCCAGTCTTGCTGTCTGTGGAAGAAAATCTCCCCAAATGAGACTGGTTCCAGCAGCTTTTATACAATAATATTGTATTGTGTGGCTTTAATTGCTTATTTTGATTTTGATTATATTTGTGTTTCTGGGAGCAGGGAATATGGTCAAGACAGTATGAGCATTCATTCCACTGTTAGCCTACTTGAGTATTCTATAATTGGAAACGCAGGTTATAGATTTACAGTAAGTAATATTGTGGAGTTTTCTAGTCCAAACATTTTTTTCAATAGAAATAGTTTGCCTAAGAAAATAAATATTAAACAGTACAGTACGGTAGCCAGAATATTCCAGTAATGGGCAAAAAGTATACTACCAACCTAGCACAGGGATCTAACTAGGATGAACAAGGCATCAGAGAAGATGAAAATGTGGCAAGCATAGCCTTTATTTTATTTATTAAATAATTTTATATGGCTTCCCAATTTACAGCCTATGCAGCCTATGACATTAAAAATACACAGTATAAAAACCATAAAAGTCCACACAGACGCTCCAATACAACAGCAATAGCACTTAGACATATATGCTGCTTCTCAATGCTTTACAGCCCTGTCTAAGCAGTTTACAGAATCAGCATATTATCTCCAGCAATCTGGGTCCTCATTTTACTGACCATGGAAGGATGGAAGGCTGAGTCAACCTTGAGCCCAAGGAAATTCAAACTACCAAATTGCAGGCAGCTGACAGTCAGCAGAAGTAGCCTGCAGTACTGCATTCTAATCACTGCACCACCAGGGCTCATAGCACAGCAACACAGTTAAATCAATGATTTGACAGGGTCCATCTTCATTCATGGTCTCCCAGTCAGTTGATTACATCATATCTTTAGAGACTTTTGGAACAAGTATCATGTAGCTGTTGGTCTTTAGAAACTTATCAAGGACAGAAGCAACCTAGAACTAAGGAGAAATTTCCTGGCAGTGGGAACAATAAAACAGTTCGAATGGCTTGTCTTCAGAAGGTGTAGGTGCTCCCACATCACTGGAGACTTTCAAAAAGAGACTGGACGTCCATTGGTCTGAAATGGTATAGGATCTCCTACTTGAAGATGGATTTGGACTAGAAGCCCTCCAAGGTCCCTTCCAATTCTGATGTTGTTGTTAAATTGTACAGTTCTGGGGAAGGAAGGAAACTCTACAGAGAATACTCTTGTTTTATCCTATGGGGGAATATTTAAAAATATGAGATGAGATTTTCAAGAGGCTTGTAAAGCACCAGTTCCCATTTTTAATCCATTTCTTTCTGCCCTATTCAGCATCTTGTAATTGCCCTTCACTGGTTAGAAGCAAGATAAAGGCTCTGAGTTTCCTTTTAAAAATACATCTAACTTTTATTTGATTTTGTGTTTTTTCTTTCTTCTATTCCATTTCCCTCTGAATCCTTGTTTAAAAGATTACAAGCCTAAACACAAAAGCTGTCATGTTTTGTATTATGTTGAAAGTCACTATGATGCCTTGTTAAGTAAGAGTTGCAATATAAATATTTAAACAAACAAATTAAATTTTGTGGGCTGTCAACCAAACACAAGTCATTTACTATTCAGGTTCTTGGTCTGGTTGTGAGTTAATGTTGCAAAGTGGTATTGACATATTTGATGATGAAGGACAATGGGGGAAACTCTGAATTTGCTCCAAACATTTGGGGTAGGAAAAATTACCAGGTAACTTGATTGCTTTTTTGCATTTTAGGATAGGTGATCCCACTTTTCCAATCAGTTGTAAAGTATACATGCTCACCCCCTCTCTTAAGCAATTTGTAAGCCTTGTATGAACAAGCCTATATTGCTGAGAGGTGAAATATCACAGATGAGAAAGCAAATACCTGCCTATGATCTGCTTCTGTGAATTACTTACATAGTATGAACCGCCCTATTAAGGCGCCAAGATATTACAATTCAAATTAGATAGAAAGCCTTAGCATAACATGATTAATCATTAGAATCAGCTGCCAAAGGAGAAAATGAATTGGCTTTTACAACAAACCTGCTTACTGTTTGAAAAGGCAAGTGATTCCATTTCAGATAACCTTCTTGAGTCTACCCATAATTTAAATGCTCATATTAATCAAAGAAACAATTAAGATAAGCAAAAGATTGGTTTGCATGATGCACATCATCATTCTTACCCCATTCAAAGATTTAATATTATAATGAATACGTCACAATTTAAAGGAAAATGTAAATTCCTTGTGCTAATGAAATGAATACATTTGATACTCAGATGGTAGTTGAGATGTTTAGGAAAAAGTTAATAACAGAAAAATGTATTGTTCTAACCAAAAGTTTATATTCTTCAGTTGAAAATTTATCCCTGACTGCTTAAAGCAATAATAATCATATTGTCATAGAGTATTAATCTTATCAATGATAGCATTGCTTTGATTATCCAAAGATGCAATTTTGGTTGTGCTACAAAAAATACAGGGCATGGTTAGGGTAAGATTAGCATCATGTCAAGTTAAGAGGCTTTCTGCCTGCAGCAAGCTCATCAAAAAGAACAGAGATGGTGGGAAAGGACAAAGAACAAAAGAAGCTTGGAGGCATCAGTGTCAATGCCAACCAACAAATGCCTTGGAGCGCCAACCAAATACAGCATTGCAAATTCAAAACCATTCATTTAATGCAATCTGGCACCAAGAAAATGCACTGGCATTGGGCAACTGGAACCAGAGAGGTCTCAGTCCCGCCCTTAAGCAGTGACTGGCCCCTAGCCAGTCTTTATCTGCCATTTCAGTTGAAAAGAAAGCAGAACTTGGCTTTGTGTATTTTCAGATCTAATTCTTGCTTTAAATTACTGTCTACTGTAATTTCTAATCACTGTAAAGTCACTGTGAACCCAGAGAAATACTCAGTTGGAGATGAGGATTGTGGTATGAATTACAAACAGCAGTAGTACTGATTGGAATATGCAGAATTAAAGATTGGACTGACAGTGAAAGTGGTTCTTCCTTTCATGTTTCACCATCTGATACAAGTTGTCTGCTTTATCTGTTCCATTCCCTTGGTTTGGAGCCATGGAAGCAGACAACTTCGTCCTCTGTATGGAAGGATTGTTTTACATCTTTTTCTATAACTCCTAAAACAGGAAGGACAAATCAATTAAATATTATATACTAGTGAGATGGAATGGTTAAAGTGATGGGACTGAGAGCTGGAAAAGCCAAACTCAAGTCTACTCTCTGCTGTGTTCACTCTCTTTCAGTTCAATTGATGTCCTACGTAGGATTGTAAAGAGTCTCTCTATGAGGATTGTAAAGAGTCTCTCTATAGCAGGGGTCTCCAACCTTGGCCCCTGGAAGCCTGGCGGATTTCAACTCCCAGAATTCCACAGCCAGCTTTGCTGGCTGTGGAACTCTGGGAGTTGAAGTCCGCCAGGCTTCCAGGAGCCAAGGTTGGAGACCCCTGCTCTATAGCATGAATGAATGAATGAATGAATGAATGAATGAATGAATGAATGAATAGGTGTCTATAAATTGGCGAGATAGATGGATGGAGATAGATAGATAGATAGATAGATAGATAGATAGATAGATAGATAGATAGATAGATGGATGGATGGATGGATGGATGGATGGATAGATGATAGATAGATAGATAGATAGATAGATAGATAGATAGATAGATAGATAGATGGATGGATAGATAGATAGATAGATAGATAGATAGATAGATAGATAGATAGATGATAGATGGATGGATGGATGGATGGATGGATGGATAGATGGATGGATGGATGGATAGATAGATAGATAGATAGATAGATAGATAGATAGATAGATAGGCAGGCAGGCAGGCAGGCAGGCAGGCAGGCAGACGGACTGACCGACTGACTGACTGACTGCTATGCAGGGCCATCAAAAGGGAATTATTAAAAAAAAATCAAGATAAGAACAGCAAGGGTGTGATTAAAGATTGCTTTTTTTAATGTATGTTGTACATGCAACATTCCTAAAAATGGTGGAGTTTCAATTGCACCATCATGTCTTCCTCCTTGACTTTTTTTTTCACCATGCCCAAAAGACATCCCAGCTGCTATGCATGTTGCCATAAGCTTCTGGTGAAAAAATGGGCAATGACAGAGATAATAAATCATATTATATTTGGAAATTGCAGAAATATAAGCAGATCTGACCAGACCAAGAATGAAATGGAACTTGCTGCTTCATAAAAAAGATTAGTTTGTCACACCCTGGATTCACACTTAGGTCCTGGAAATTGTATCTTGCTCAGAAACCAGAATTTTTGTTTCTACAACTGACTAATATTAATTATTAATAGCAATAGTAATAGCATTTAGACGTATATACTGCTTCACAGTGCTTTTACAGCCCTCACAGAGTCAGCATATTGCCCCCAACAATCTGGGTCTGCATTTTACTCACCTTGGAAGAATGGAAGGCTGAGTCTACTTTGAGCCTGGTCAGAATTGAACTGTCAAATTTCAGGCAGCCAGCAGGCAGGAGCCTGCAGTACTGCATCCTAACCACTGCACCACTGTGGCTTTTTAAAATTAAAAACAAATATTAAAAATCAATGCCCAATAGCACAACCTTTTTTTCTTGTGGGGTCCCAATTTTTATCCCTCCTTTTTTAAATAAAAGAGAAGAAGGAGAAAAAGGAATGAAACAAAAAATGGAAAAGAAAGCAATGCAATAATACAATACTTCTAAGGTCTTCTCATCATTTTATAACAATCCAATGCTCTTCAGGAAAACACTCAAAGTTATATCTTCTCAAGTTTCATAAAAACTTCACCGCACTAAAAATGGTTAACGTTTCTGTTTCTGACAAAGAAATATAATAACCAATGTGGAATTCTACAATGGTTTGTGATATATTAATGAATACAATATTGCTTCCATTATATCTTGTGACTGGACAGCTTTTGTAAAACTATCAGCTATGATTAGAACTTAGAATTGTTGATCACAAAATTATTTCCTCATTTCCCCACCTGGTTATATTCTCTCTCTATATAGAACTTGGAAGAATGCAACAATATTTGTTTGTATTTTTGTTGTGTCCTTCTAAATCATTAAAGCAATTAGTAACCAATCCATTATTGCTAATTACTGCTTCTGCCATTACTAATTATAGACATGAACTTACATCTGTATCCAATTTCTGTTAAACTACTTTCCACTTTTAACTATTTTATAAACAATTAGAGAAGGCAAAAATAGTAGAGCTTTGCTATATATTTAGCAAACTCCAGAATATTTAGAAACATGTTGGAAGGTAATAAGAGATCATGTAGTCCAATTCTTATAAAATCAGGATTCCCCACAGACTGTCTGACAGATAACAATTCAGCATCTTCTTCCCAACCTTCAGTGAAGGACAATTCACTACTTCATGTGGCAACTTATTCCACTGGAAGATAGCTCATATATGTGTTTCTCTTCCATACCATCTTTTAAATATAGTCTATCTATAGGCAGACACTTATAAAATTAACTACTGAGTCCATTGTTAAAAAATATCCCTCTAATATTTCCAAAGTATTTTACATCATTCTGGATTAATAAGTCAAATATTAGTGTTTTTTTCATTTAATTGTAATCTTTAGTGCCAAAGCATTTTCCCATGGAAAGGATTCTCATAATTAATTGAAATATCTTATTTTAAATGTATTTTCTTACTCTGGTTGTAACTTTCAAAATCAAAATTCTAATCCCTCATCGTTGTTTATTCCAAAAGAAAACAAAATTAAATCCTTAAACTTATATTTTAACTTCTTTCGCTAAGGATAGAAGGAAACTCACACAGTGCTGTAAAACCTGTTGATGCAAGGGTTCATAGGAGCTGAAAAGCAGTTAATAAGCTTTTAATCAAAAGTGATTAAAAAAAGAAAGTAACCTTTTGAAAGGGCAACCTCACTTTGTGCAAACGATGGTTATTTTCTCATCTCCCATCATCTCCCATTTAAACCCATCAAAGACCATTGTTTTGTGCTTTCCTCATGAGGAACTGTATGTGGTTGATCTTGAATCCTCTCCTTGTCTGGAGTGGAATTACAATGGACTGGACTATTCACCATATTGTCAGTTCTGCTTTTAGTGGATCTCTTTTCAGTTCCTCATTTCTTCCTTGGAAGTATGGCCTGTCTTCAATATTTCTGCTGCATTTCTTCAATTACACAATGCCACCAATCAGAACCCCAGAAGCATGTCTTCACTGTAGCAATACTTGCCCTCTGGAATAAGGTTCCTACAAAGATTTAAAAAAAAAAAAAAGCCTGACCCACCCTCTAGGAATTCAAAGGACCCTGAAAACATAGCTCTTTGCCCAGCCCTTTAACAAGGATGATTGATATCTCTGTTCCTTTTTTCCTTGTTCCCATCCAAATTTGATTTCTCTACCTTCTTTGTTTCTTTGATTGTGTTGTTACTGTATTTGGGGTTTTTTGGGGGGAGGGAGGTATGTGTATGGAGGAAGGTGCTTTTCTGTTTCTAAATATTTTTAACCATTTGTAATCTACTCAGAGTCACTGGGAATCAAGCAGTATATGTACATTTAATAAATTGTTGTTGTCATTCATATTATTATTACATGGCATTTTTATGTTTCATTCATTGTGTACTTTGTATATTTTGCTTTGTCCATGTTCATTTGCATGGAGTAACTTTGGAAACCAAAATCAAGCTATTTTCTAAAATATGACAGTATTTTACTGTCCACTGTCCACTGTAAATGAATTCTTAGAGGGAAATTAAGTTTTATTTTCTTAATGAAAATCATAACATCTTTTCCAAACCAGATCTTGGTTTTATTATACCTGGAACCTCATCAGAGGCTGCAGTCATATACTTCATCCTGCAATCATATGACTGTAGTAGCCCAGAATGGTGACAGTGATCCAACACATTTAGAAGAGAACAGATTGGAGAAGGCTACAACATATATTATTTTTATACATTGTTATTTAAGTCAAATTACATTCCGAGAAGACATACTGTACTCAACACTGTGATGTTATTGATTTTTGCTTCATTTACTTCACTCATGTGTTATAAAAGGCAGAAGAGGAGAAGTGTTGACTCTATCCAACTCAATAGCAAATACTTTATTTCTTTATCAAATTTACATGTTCACCCATCTCAAAAAAAGTGACTCTGAGAAGCCAGCAATGATCCAAGAAAACATTAATCATGTAAAACAATCACTACTTAAAACCATTATATATTATTTTAAAAAGCATTAAGTAACATATTTAAAAAGCAGAACTAAAACAGGAAAAAATAAGAGGAGAAACGTTTAGCCTTTTAATGGAAGATTAATATTTGTATTTAACATGTGTGAAAATAAAATTCACATACAAGAATATCTTTACCACCATCCTTTTCTGCAGGTGTTCTTACCATGTCCAAGTTAATTTGACTTTAAAAATAAAAGCTTTTTCTAAATAGATGCAAATAATAGCTCAGCCCAAACTGGTTTGACTTTGACTGAGTCAGTATTCTTTTCATTAACTGGAGAGACCTGTTCCAGAATTGGCTGCCAGCTACTGCTGGCAGATCCACCTGCCCATACACCTCCTCTTCTTTCCACTTTAAATTCTGCTGTCAACAAACATGACTGCACAGGAAAGCTGGTTCTTCTGACTTGCCAAAGCATATGAGCATCTCAAATTACTGGCTCTGTGCCACTAGTATAGTATCAACTTAATATTCCTCTTTTCTACACACCACAAAGAGTTCTGTGGTTGGACAGCTCTTTATTCATTCCTAAATATGACATGCACTGATAAAGTCTTCCTCTATGAATTCATTAGAGGAACAGAAGCTTCTGTGCCAACTGGAATAGGATATTATGTACTGTGGTGTCTCTTATAACAAAGACAATCTCAACCACACCCCATATGAAAAGTGGTGGGGATGCTGATAATGTCTGACTTTCTCAAGATGTGAAATGGCTGCAGGACAAAATAGATACCATATTGCAATGAATGACATTTGTGTCACGGAATCCCATCCTTAATAGCAATAGCACTTAGACTTGTATACTGCTCCATGGTGCATTACAGAACTCTCTCAGTGGTTTATAGAGTCAGCATATTGCCCTCAACAATCTGGATCCTCATTTTACTGACCTTGGAAAGATGGAAGTCTGAGTCAACCTTGAGCTGGTGAGGATTGAACTCCTGGCAGTGGGCATTGATTGCTTATTTGGTAACTTATGACTATTACTAAGTGTTGTGTTTTATTATTCTTGATGAATGTATTTTTTTTCTTTTTATGTACACTGAGAGCATATGCACCAAAAAAGGCACTAGGTCTTATTTTGGAGGATGTCATCCACTGACTAACCTCACTTGTGTGCATTGCCCCCGGCCTCCTTTTCACTGTCAGAGGCCTTCAGGAACTTCTTCTGCAGCTGGCAAGGCTTTCCTGAAGGCCTCTGCAGCTGATACAGAGCTCTGGATTGATTGGGAGCTTTGTTATCAGCTGCAGAGACCTTCAGGAAAGCCTTGCTAGCCTTGCCAGCTGCAGAAGAAATGGGCTGGCAAGGCAGGTTTCAGGGTGTGCAAGGCCTGGTTACAATTGTCCAAAGGTAAGTAATAGGGCAGCTCCATCACCACTCCCATCCTCACCGTAGCTTAATTTTTACCTGTGCATTCTGGAGTCAGTGGGATCTTAATTAGGGTTTAGTTTGTGGGGAGGGCTTATATTGGGTGCATGTGTAAAAATCAAGGTAGGATTTACTTTTGGGATAGTCATATTTTCAGGGAAATAGGGTATCTAGCTATCTATTATCTATCTATCATCTAATCTATCTATCAAATTTAGAGACTTCCTACAAGTGATTCTTATGATGTCATGGGACATGTGATTGTTGTGTGTGTGTATGCATGTGTGTGCATGTGTGTGTGATATAGTGCATTTTGTCTTTCTTGTCCTACATTTCTGTGTCATATACTGGAGTGGGAAATTTGTGGCTCTCCAAATGTAGCAGGATTATAACTTCCAGAGATCTTAGCTAGCATGACTAATGGTCAATAATGCTGGGAAATGTAATTCAGTAACATACAAGGGTCACAAATTTCTCACAAAACTCTATATACTGTTCACATAAGTTGGTTATGTGGGTCTGACCTGCTCTCCTAGTGGAAGAGTTTGCCTGTAAAATTTCTTTTATGATCTCAACACCATTTCTTCACATGGAAAGGGCTTGTTAACTGTTTTCTAACTCTCTAGAGAGCTACATAATCCTGAAGAAGACCAAAAATCTCTAGATGAAACAGCTCATGCCCATATTAAAATCCATGTGCTATCCACAGTGCTGTATCCAGCTAATTCTGTTTGGTCTTTCCTTGTCTTTGAGATCCATGTCTTGTCATGTCTACATCATTAGCCAAGTCAATCTTCTCCTCACCTTCATTCTACTGTGATTCATATGTAGCATTTCTCATTTTCCAAAATAAAACAAGATGGCTTCTGCAAGTCTTCAAAATCAAAAAGAGAATTTAGTACTCTGATTCACCTATTTGTTTTAGGGCATATTACCTCTTTCATGCTCCAAACATGACTTACCCAAACATTAAAGTTAATCTAAGATAGGTGGCTATACTATGTATAATATGTAAAAAGGAACGTGGTGGCTCAGTGACTAAGATGCTGAGCTTGTCGATCAGAAAGATTGGCAGTTTGGCAGTTCAAATCCCTAGCACCGCATAACAGAGTGAGCTCCCCTTACTTGTCCCAGCTTCTGCAAACCTAGCAGTTCAAAAGCATGAAAAAATGCAAGTAGAAAAATAGGGACAACTTTGATGGTAAGGTAGCAGCCCACCAAAGTTGTCCCTATTTTTCTACTTGCACCTTCTGCATTTAATCATGCCGGCCACATGACCATGGAGATGTCTTCAGACAGTGCTGGCTCTTCGGCTTTGTAACAGAGATGAGCACCACCCCCTAGAGCCAGAAACGACTAGCAGGTTTTTGTGAGGGGAACCTTTACCTTTACTTTTACTTTTACTATGTATACTTATTCTATCTGCAGTTTGGAATATTATCAATCATCTTTTTGCAATATCTTAAAAGGGCAACATGTTTTTAATAGCAAAACTTTTAGGAATTATAGCCCATTTTATCATATCTTCTTATGGTTGATTTTGGTCACTTTGAGTTTTAAATCCTTACATCATTTTCTATTGCAATTCTTTAAAACAGTTGCTTGAAAAGTGCAGTGATGATGTAGGGAACATACTAGGATCATTCCTGCTTCTCTAAAGCAATAAAAAATTGAAAATTCAATATGTAGTGCAGCTCCATTCATTTAATTGACATTTCTTTCCTCTATAGAATATGATGTTCTTACACAAGCAATGTGACTCTGCCAGCCTAACTTTATGAATGCTTTTTTTTTGTCCCACTTTTTCTCTTGAGAACATGAAACTCTACTCAACAGGAAATATGTGGTTTGAGATGAAAGAGAATGGATGAGCTACAGTGGGCTTTGAAATCACATGAGGACTTGAACATGGGATTTTCCAAGCTAGGTTTATCACTTTGGACCACTATGCTAAACTGGCCTTATCTACGAGGGCTATCCACAAAATAGATTACATTTTGCGATAGAAAAAAAACAAAGTGTAGGAAAATTTTTTTATTATATACACTTGAAAGTGACATTTAAATACTACTTTTCAACATATTCACTGAACAAATTGAAGTACTTATCATAGCAGTGAACAAGCTTTATAATTCCATTGTCATAAAATTCAGCCGCCTGAGGTTTGAGCCAGTTAGTCACGCCCACCCGCAGTTCCGCATCATCGTCAAAGCGCTGTGTTCCAAGCCAGGTCTTCATCCTCGGAAATAAGTGGTAGTCACTTGGTGCAAGATTGGGGCTGTAGGGTGGATGAGGAAAAATCTCCCACTTGAAAGCATTCAGGACTTCTTGAGTGCTGTAGTTCGGCCATTTTTAAACTTAATGCACCATTGGTGCACTCTACTTTCAGTGATGATGTTGTCCCCATACACTTCACACAGTTGCCAAAAAATTTCAATCAGTTTATGGTTTTTTGCCAACAAAAACCTTATCACTGATCGCACCTCACAACTCGCGAGATTTTCAATTGCAGCACACATTTCAAACTTTTGCTGTGAAATAACAGGCAACAATACGAACCTCCCATTAGCATGACTAGATGCAGATTGAGTGGCGGATGCACATACGAAAGATGGCCACGCTAGCTCCGCCCCTTCTTGCTACAGACGAAAACGTAATCTATATTGTGGATAGCCCTCACAATAATCTAGCATCTTGCAAGGAAATCTAACCCCTGAAATCACTGCAGAGAACTAGGCTCTTTTCAATATTTAATATTGCCCCTCTGTACTCTTCTTGTAAGCTCATCCACATAGGGGTATCCACATATACATATACTTATAAAATCTTGCTTATGATTTGATGTCAAGAAATCATGTTTATTATAATGTCCCCATCTTGTGTATTCTTGAGTTCCAGATTTAATCACTGCACCTACCCTGGGGATCAGCATATCCTAAGAAAGTTACCTGACCCTGACTTTTATTTTCATATGGCACTAAAAAGTTGGTCTCAAAGTTGCTTTTTTTTTCTTCAAAAGGCAACTGGACTGTTTTTACCTAGAGGAAGAAGAAAACATTTTTATTCTCATCCAAAAGCTTCATCGGTTCTGATGACAGGGCTTCTTGACAAAGCTTCATGGATGAGAAGCTAAATGTTTTCTTCTTCCTCAAGGAAAAAACAAATCAGTTGCTTTTTGAAGAAAAAAACACCTTTGAGGCAACTATGACCTTGATGACTGATAATCTCCACAGACATTAAAAACTTGACTTTTCTCTGGGCCCTGTGACAGGAAGCCTATTGGGGGTGGGGATGTAATGTGGATATGTGGAATGTCTAATGTGCTCAGTTTCTCTTTTCTTTATTGGTATTTTTAACTTGCTATTTTCCATCCAAAGACAAATATCATGAAGGTAGTCATACAAATGAAATGAAATAATGAAACAAAACAAAATGAAACGAATGGATGAATGAATGAATGCACTTAGATGCTGAAGCAATCTGCCACCCTTATATAAACTGGTGTGTTTGCAATTGTAGCAAAACTAGTGTGTGATTCCTAGTGTGATTCCCCTGAGAATTTGAATTTCACACACTAGGAACCGAAAGGATAGTAATGAATTACTTACTTTCTATGAATTAAAATATTCTTTCTGCACAAGCAAGTTTCCTTATACAGATTTCTGTTAAAAAGAGGAAAGAAAGAAAAAAGAACCCACATACCAATCTCATTATAACCAACCCATAATAGTGGGAAGAATCAAAAAGAAAAAAAATTGATTATATTGGTAGACACTCAAACTTTGAAAATACATTATATGTGCTTCCTCGTAATACTTTAATCCACCTTCTGACCAAGGAAAACTTTTTCAGCTTCAAAGATGAAATCATATCAATGTTCCATACAGCGATTTCTATAGAAACTCTAAAAATGTATCAAGAGCATGTGAGCAATCATGAGTTAAATAGAATTTTTTATCTTAGATTTCTTTTTAAAAAACCTACACTTTCAGGTCAGAGTCCCCCAAAATCATTGTCTCAGCATTTTTGCTTTACAGTTAATGACCATTTTTAGTGAAATCATAGATGCACTTACCTTTGAAAAAACTATGGTCCTCAGGGAAATTTCCTTCAGTAAGTGTGTGATAGGATCAATATAGTACATTATTGTATTGCAAAATGTCCTGCGAAAATTTGGTTTTGAAATACAAATAGAATAGAATTCTTTTATTGGCTAAGTGTGATTGGACACACAAGGAATTTGTGTGTAAATGCTCTCTGTATACATAAAAGAAAAGATACATTCGTTAAGAGTTAAGAATCATAAGGTACAATACTTAATAACAGTCATAGGGTACAATAAGCAATCAAATCATACGAGGAAACAGTCAATATAAATCGTAAGAATACAAGCGACAAAGTTTCAGTCATACAGTCACAAGTTGGAGGGGAAGGGTGATAAGGAGTGATGAGAAGATTAACAGTAATAGACTTTATAAATAGTTGGACAGTGTTGATGAGATTATTTGTTTAGCAGAGTGATGGCATTCTGAAAAAACTGTCTTTGTGTCTAGTTGTTTTTGTGTTCTTAGCATTGTTTTGAGGAAAGAGTTGAAACAGTTTATGTCTGGGATGTGAGATGTCTTTAAATATTTTCACAGCCCTCTTTTTGACTTGTGTAATATACAGGTCCTCGATTGAAGGCAGGTTGGTAGTAATAGTTTTTTCTGTAGTCCTAATTATCCTCTGAAGTCTGTGTCTCTTCTGTTGGGTTGCAGAACCAAACCAGTAAATGCATTATAAATATTTTTTTAAAGCAGGCAATGGATGGATTTTTGTGATTGCTTTGCTATAACGGGATTCAGGTGCGTATTAGGTTGAGGACATTAAAAGCGGGGACTCTCAGCCTTAGTAATTGTTCTCAAATAGACAAGTTGGCTTTCCCTACTTTAATACTGCAAATTCCTCCCAGTTCATTTTACAAACATATATATCTGGAAGATCCCAGTGTCAACTTCCGAAATGGGGTCAGTCAAAGCCATGCTTATCTGTGCTGTTTCTTTTTTTCTTTTTTTTAAAGATTTTATTAATTTTCTACAAACAAACAAGACAAACAAAACATTAAAACATCAACTCTCATATGTACATCCAGTGTGTCAGTTGGTTCATCAGTTTTGTGCATTCATTTTGCAGTCTCAATTACAATTATGTTACATAACAACTCATATTGTCAATCCAAACTTATATATCCTAATATCACTAAAAAAAAAAAAGAAATTTTTGACTATACTTTTAATCATTCATGCTTTATGAGATAACAATACTTTAACCAGTTTATTCTGTAACAAATCAAAGATCATACCAAATCAATCCTAAAAAACCCTTTATAAATATAGCATCAAATAACAAAGTAATAACAAAATAGCAAAATAAAGATATTCCTTACTGTCTAGCATTCTAAATATTCTAAATATTCTATTATCATATCTTATCATCTAGCCATTGATAAAAAAGATCCCAAATTTCATAAAATTGTTTATCCTCTTGCTCTCTAATTTCAAATGTCAATCTACTCATCTCAGCACATTCCAATATTTTCTTAATAATTTCTTCCTGTAATGGTATTTTCTCATTCTTCCAATTTTTAGCAAATACAATCCTAGCCGCTGTTAATACATTTACAATCAGGTATTTCAAATCTTTACTATATATATCAGGTAAAATTTCCAAAAAGAAGATCTCTGGTTTCAAGATCTGTGCTGTTTCTTAGTTGTCACACATGGGGAGTGGAAAGTGGGCCAGCAAGAAGAGAGATGAGAGATGAAACACAGAGGGGTTTGAGGAGTAGGGTGTATTGCCTAGCTGAACGTAATAGTGACCAGTTCCAGCACAGAGAGCAAGGTCATAATGCCAATCAGCTACTGATATCGAGGGAGATGTTGCTATTGATTAACCTATGTGACCAAGAACATCTGGAAGGGACGGGGAGTTGCAAGCCTTGTTATGTTACTGAAGGATGGAAATCCTGTAGAGCTATGGTACCTTCACTTCACTAAGTGAAGTGCCAAGCCTATGTACTCAATAAAGGGTCTTTTGAATCTACCTGGTACATAAGAGTTCTGATTGAATTGGATACATTGCTTGGAACAGTGACACCCAGGTTCAGAAAGCCTAATCTAAATGCTTCTATTAAAATAGCATGTATAATTTATTTCTAAAATCCATTTGCCTAATTGTTGATATCAATTTTTTTTGAATGGATGGATTGCTTTTAAGAGATCGCCTAAATAGATAGATAGATAGATAGATAGATAGATAGATAGATAGATAGATGTCCTATGGATGCCTATCCTCTATCATTCAGCAGTGTCTTATTTCCCAACCAATTACCAACGTGATAGGTCATTCCATTACTTGCTGGAAGAGAAAGGTTTGCCCACCAACTAACAGAAGTAACAGGGACTCTTCTCTCAAACTGATGCTCTTGCTCTTGATCTCAATTATGAGTGGACTGGAAATCTGATTGCCTTATGCTTTTCTAGGACATTGTATGGAACATTTTGTTACAATGCTCTTCTTGGATAGAAGCCAGTTTGCACAAGTTGTTTGCATGAAAACTGATCCTGTTACAAAGAAAAAAAACCTACCCTAATAAGTAGTTACAATATCAAAATAATAGTAATACAATGGTATGTTCCAAAGTTACCACAGGAAGATGTTATTTGCCACACCCTTATTATTCCAGCTCAAGGTGTACACAAGGTGTACTCTGCCAATCCAAACAGCCCACTCTTGAAACTTCTAATCAAAGAGATTAGAAATTAAGAAGTTTCTTCCTTTGAAACATGATTTATGGGTAAGCCATATTGAATGAGTTATTATTTGCAAGGATAATTCTTCTTTCAGCCTAGGATTTCCAGTGAAGATATTAACTTGTCTTCCCTGGAAATTAAACTGATATGAAGTAGTCCTACATTTAATATGAAACATATTCTTCTTGGATTGATGGGTAATAACAGCTTCTCTCCAGCTGTAGAAAATGGGCGTTGGTACTTACCTAATACTCCCTTTCTCGTCGAGCTGCATAGAGCATCCAGAGTGGGAAGTGCTCCAGTCTCTTCACTCTAACAGGCTGAGCTATAATTGAGGAACGCTCCTCCTCCTCCACGTGACTCCTCCACGCGTTCCCCAGTTTTACAAAGACGAGAAGACAACTATCCTCTCATGACAACAATTATACAATTCTCAACTATAAACTATATACATCATTGGCCGAAACAGGATTCCCCACCAGATGGACCAAATAGGGTGGGGCTGGATGCTCTACGCAGCTCGACGAGAAAGGGCGTATCAGATAAGCACGCAACGCCCATTCTCCATAGAGCTGCTGCGAGCATCCAGAGTGGGACATACAAAAGCATGGCCTGTCCTATGGGAGGGACTCCGTCTGGTTCGGAATCACCTCTGGCTCTCTTGCCACCTGTTGAAGGACTCGCCTGCCAAAGGATGCCTCAGCTGAGGCGTAAACATTGATTTTATAGTGTCGTATAAAGGGGGACGGAGACGCCCAGGTGGCCGCTCGACAGATATCCTGAATCGATGCCTGGGTAGCCCAGGCTGCCGAGGTGGCTGCACTCCTTGTAGAGTGAGTGATAATCCTACTAGGAACAGGAAGAGCCTGAGCCAGATAGGCCTTGGATATGGTAGCTCTAATCCAGCGGCCAACGGTAGTCAGGGATACCTTGCAGCCCAGCATCTTTGGCTGAAAGGACAGGAACAACGACTCTGACTTCCTGATAGACTGTGTACAATAGATGTAAATACGAAGTGCCCTTCGCACATCAAGAGTGTGCCACTGCCTTTCCCTTTCTCGAGAAGGCTTGGGACAAAAATTAGGCAGAACCAGTTCCTGAGCTCTGTGAAATGCCGAGTTGATTTTAGGCAAAAAGGCGGGGTCTGGTCTCAGAATCACCTGATCAGTGTGGAAAACACATAAATCCTTTCTCATGGATAGAGCTGCTATTTCAGATATCTTTCTCGCCGATGTTATCGCCACAAGGAACACCACTTTGAATGTGAGGAACTGAAGTGGCACCTCCCTGAGAGGCTCAAAGGGAGGTTTAGTTAATGCCAAAATAACCTTATTAAGATCCCAGGTAGGGTATCTGTGAATCACTGGGGGGTGCAGATTGGAAGCCCCTCTAAGGAAAGCCCTTATGCGAGGGTGGTGGGAAAGTGAGCAAAAAGAACTGCCACCGACCACTGTTGACAGGGCTGCAACCTGTCTTCTCAGGGTGTTGGGGGAGAGACCTCTATCTAGCCCATCTTGTAGGAAGGCCAGGATTTGTGCAATTGAAGGTGAGAGCAGATCAACGGACAACTTATGGCACCACCTACAAAAGATGTTCCAGGTTGTGTTATAAATGTGGGTAGTTGAAGGCTGCCTTGCTGCCAGGATGGTATTGATGACCTGGACTGACAGGCCCTCATCTTTTAGGCTTTCCCGCTCAACCTCCAGATGGCTAACTGAAGCCACTGTGGGTCTGGATGTTGAAGAAGTCCCTGGGACAGTGAGATCCTGTCTAGGGGGATCCTCCACAGAGGGGCTACCAACAGATTGTGAAGATCCACAAACCACGGTCTCCTGGGCCAATATGAGGCTATCAGGAGGATTTCTGCCCTTTTGAGTATCAGTTTCTGAATCACCTTGGGAATCAATGGGAGGCGGGGAAAGGCGTACAGAAGCCCGGTGGGCCAGGGGCAGTGCAGGGCATCGTGGTTCTCTGCCCCGTTGGTGGGGTAACGTGAGAAGAATCTCAGTGTCTGGGCATTGAGTGGAGATGCGAACAGGTCCACCAAAGGCTGACCGAAAATCGCTGCTGCCTCCCTGAACAAAGAGGATGTAGGCGCCATTCTGATTGGTCCAGCGTGGCCCTGCTCAGCCAGTCTGCCTGGACATTTGAGATCCCTGATATGTGTTCTGCCCTGATGGATAAGAGATGCACTCTGCCCACCAACAGAGCCGCTCGGCCTCCCTCATGAGGTGGATGGAATGAGTGCCCCCTTGACGGCAGATGTGGGCCTTGGTTGTAGTGTTGTCTGTTAAACCCAGTATGTGACGCCCTCGCACCTGAGGCAGGAAGGTGCGCAGGGCTAGGTATACTGTGTGAAGCTCCAGCCAGTTGATGCTGCAGCGCCACTCGGTCGCTGACCAAGTTCCCTGGGCTGAAAGCGACTGCATGTGGGGCCCCCATCCGGAAAGGCTGGCGTCTGTCATGAGAGTGACCCTTTGGGGCTCCTTGAAGAAATGACCTCTGTTGGTAGAGGGTCTTGTCCACCAGAGGAGGGAAGTGAGAACCCTTGGAGGAACCTTCACCATGAGGCCTGAGTTGCTCCTTCCAGAACGTTGATAAGGCAGGAGGAACCACTGCAGGGATCTGGAATGTAAGTGAGCCCAGGAGATAATTGATATGCATGAAACTAACTTTCCAAGCAACTTGGATAAGTCAAGCAATGAGGCCTTTTTAGTCCGTCTAATAGCCCTGATAGCTTTTTGGATACTGCTGAACCTCTTGTGGGAAAGGAAGATCCTCCCTGCAATCGAATCAATCACAGCTCCTAAGTGAGCTATACGGGTAGAAGGGTTAAGCTGACTCTTCTCCCAGTTTACAAGGAAGCCGTGAGCCTGAAGCACTGAGAGGGTGGTCTTAGTGTCACTCTCGGCCTGATGTTGGGTAGGGGATAGAATAAGAATGTCGTCAAGGTAGCAGTGAATGCGTATAGGGAAGTGCCTGAGGTGAGCCGCCAGAGCTGCCAACACCTTGGTGAAGGTCCTCGGGGCCGAGACAAGACCAAAGGAAGGGCCACATATTGGAAATGCTGATTGTTGTAGCAAAATCTCAAATATTTGGAATACGAGGGGCAAATGGGTATGTGGAGATATGCCTCGGAGAGGTCAATGGATGTAAGCCAGTCTCCCTTCCTGGTGCCCTGCAAGATTGACTGAAGTGTATGCATCTTGAACTTGTGATGGACAATATAGTGATTGAGCCTCTTCAGATCTAAAATGGGCCTCCAACCCCTGGAATGCTTAGGGACCAAGAAGAGGAGGGAATAGAACCCCCTTCCCCGCTGTGAAGGTGGTACGGGCTGGATGGCCTTAATATCAGAAAGATGACTGATAGCAGCTGCCATGAGAGCCCACTTAGTCGGGTCTCTGGAAAGGGGAGAAACCATGAAATGCTCCGGAGGAACAGACTGAAACTGGAGAGAGAGGCCAAACCTTACAATGTCCCTAACCCAGGCATCCGAAGTGGATGAGTCCCACTGGTCGGCAAAATACTTAAGGAGACCGCCAATGGGATAAGAGGTGGAAAGTCTACCTGGGATGGTGGGGCGCCCTATTCCCTGCACCCCGGAAGGGTCTCCTGTAGCTGCCTCCCCTTCTATTTCTGTCATTCGAGTCGCTCTGGTCCTGATAGGTTGACCGGAACGTCAGGGAACTCTGATACCTAGGGGTGAAGGATGGCTGGAAAGAGGTGCGAAATGAGCCCCTCCGAAAGGGCTGGGACCCTCTGGACTCTTGCCTATGAAAAAGTGATGGGAGGAACTTCTTCTTATTCCGGCTCTCCATCAGCAATGGCTCCAGTGCCGGGCCAAACAATTTTCCCTCCGATATGGGAGCTGAGGCCAACTTAGTTTTATTCTTCATGTCGACCTGCCAGTGCCTAAGCCAAAGTAACCTTCAGGCAGTAACGTGTGAGGAGATGGCCCTAGATGAGAATTTCACAGAATGAAAGGTGGCATCGGCAGCAAACTCTGCTGCGGCCATGAGTTTGGCAATGTCTTGATGAGCCCTCGTGTTTGATGGAGGGACATGCTGTTTCAACTGCCTGAGCCACCTGATGAAAGATCGAGTGAAAAATGACGCGGCTGTAGCCGACTGGATGGCCCAAGCATCTGACTGGTGCGCTCGCCGCAGCGCCATCTCTGCCCGCTTATCCTCTGGCTTCAGCGCTTCCAGAGCGTCAGTGGGATTGGATGATGATGCTAGTCTCACTATGGGGTTGTCTACCTCTGGAGTGTTTAGCATGGTAGAAAATTCCAGGTCGAGATTAAACAATCTCTTGTCCTGGCTGGAAGGAATGGGAGTGGGGCCCGCAGAGGCCAATTGCCTCGCGACCAAGTCGGAAAAGATTGGGGGGGTAGGAATAACCTCGGTTTCGACAACCGGCTGTCTGAATATCAAATCTTCCGGGGCCCCTGGGGTCGCTCGAGATGGTTCAGAGGAAGACTGGGAAGTCAGGTCCAAAACGTTCTTTGCCTTGAATAGCAAGGACCTAAACAAATGAGGCTTAAACAGGCCTACAAATACTGGTTGGTCAGGAGAAATGCCCTCATCCTCTTACATCTCCCCTTCCATGGGGTCTACCTCGAAAAAGGGTTTGGAATATTGAACCTATCTGAACCTTCCTCTTCCCTGAAGGGTTCAAAACCCATTTCTTCCTCTTCCTGGGCCTCCTCCCCTTCCGGGAAAGGGGCTTTCACTTGGGAAGGTACCTGACTGTGTTGTGATGCCGGCCTGGAGAGGGATCTTCTGGACATAGATTCGACCTCAGGCGCCATCATTTGGGAACCTGGTCTGGATAGCTGTTGGATACCCTCTGCTATTCCTTGATGGATGGCCAGTTGCATCCACTCTCTAATGCTGTCCGGAATGATGGTTGAGGATGGGTCTTTTAGATGTAGGCCCACGGCGGTTGGTGTGAAGGCATGCAAGATGCCTGGTGACTTCGGGCAGGTGAGCACCTGGAAGGTGCCCTGGCAGGGGAGGGGGTTGAGTAGAGGTAGAGGGTGGGGCAAGGATTATAGAATGCGAGTCTTTAGATCGTTTGTCAAACTCCTTCTCCAAGGCCTTATGGCGCCTTAAGGCATCCATTTGAGAGGCTTTGGAGGAGTCCTTGTCCCTTTTGCGCAAATAGTGCATCTTTGACTTCGCCTTCAAAGAAGGACCGCTGGGATTGCCTTCTGCCATGACACCAAAAGGATAATAGACAAGAAAAAAAAGGGCGGTTGGCATGCCTGGGAGTTCGACCTACAATGTAGGCTGGTTTTCCTAAAGTTGGGCCACGTCCCCCTTTTGGATAAAACATTTTTTTATTCTGTACCTATCTATTTATTATTTATTTTTTATGTTTTTTTTTTGTGGGCAGAACCCAAAAAGGTGCCAATCAATTCCAAACAAAAAAATTAATGATAATTTGTTTTTAACTTATTGTTGATTAATGCTTCACCAATAATAAAAAGAAGAAATTTAGAACTAAACTCTAACCATGAACTAAACTCTAACCAGGCCAAATGAACGCAGAGGCCTGTACAAAAAAACAACAATAAGAAAAAAAGGCCTCCTGAGGCAGCCTCCCAACAAAAATGGGAAGTAAGTGCCTGCGCCTCTGAGCGAGCTGCGGAACAAAAAAATGGCCAACTATCACTTGAAAGGAAGGGCAACAGGGCACGGAACCACACTACCCTTACAATTTAGGCTCCACACGGCCTGCCGGTCCCGCTATGGGCCTTTATTAACTTCACAGCACGATTGGAGCAATATAACAAAAATTCAAAATGGCAGCCGGCCATGAGGCGCACCCAAAATGGCCACCGGCCCCGGCGCGACTATCTCAGAGGTGTTTTGTGGTATAACCATTTCAAGTTCCTTCTTGATTTCAATCTTTTTGTAGGGGGTACTTGGCCAATAATTGGTTTGCTGGATGATGTAATACCTTTCCATAATCCATGTTTTGTGACTTATATAGGAAGCTGCTTGTTGAAGAATAGTGCCTGGCAGGGCCATTTTACCAAGATATATAGTCTGCCAACTGGGGAGGAATGCAGGAATGTGGCATGTATCCTAAACATCCTATCCACCTGTGTAAGGTGTGCAAACTGGCCCCAAACAGGGCAGGTGTATTCTCCCACCGAGTAACACAAGGGTGGCCATTCAAAGAGTAATGGTGTGGGTACCCCAAAGAGTTCCAGCTAGCTTTCTGAGGAGATTATTCCAGGTAGATATATTGTTATAAATTGCAAAAAATGTCTTTAAAGGTTAATGTTTGGTCCAATGTAACACCAAGGTAATGTGACTTTTTGTAATGTGCCACTCCATCCCAGATAATATTGAGCCTCCGTCTGGACTGCCTATTTTGGGGGATGGAATGCAGAGTGATTTCTTGTTTTTCGGTAGTTAGGTTTTAGCCCATTCTCACTGTAGTATTCTGACATATTCTTAAGAGCCAGAAGTTAGTTCCCTGAGTAGTAGGTGCCAAATCATCAGCACAGATGAAAGACAATGTATCAGGACCAATAGTTTGATCATTGGTATGTATATTGAATAACAGAGGGCAAGAACATTCCTCTGTGGAAGGCCATGTTACTAGGCTCTCCAAAAGTTCTTTTTTCCCTAGAAGGTAATGAAAAATAATCAATACATTTAATCAGAGCAAGATCATGGGCGATATTATATAATTCCAAGAGAAACTTTCTGTGATCGTGTCATAGGCCCCGGATAAATCCACAAAAGAAGCTCCCATGATTAGACCTAACTGAAAGCCATCCTCTTGTGTGCTGGATGAGTTTAAATATCTGGCCTGTGAGGAAACCAGCTTATTGAGGAATAAGAGTTGGTTCAATGACAGGAAATATTTTATTTAATAGAACTCTCTCATAGAGTTTGAAGGAATGGCAAAGGAGGGAAATTGGACAAAAAAAATCTGTGGGTCATTCAGTTCTTTTCTGGGTTTCAGAAGTGCAATAAGCTGGGCTTCCCTCCAAATCTTCAGAATATAATTTGAGGCCACACATACATTAAAAAGTGATAACCACCATTGCTTGGCAAAATCTTTATTTGTTCAATATGAATATCATTTAATCCCACAGCTTTATCATTCTTCATATCATGAATTGCTGTTTCTAGTTCTTCTCTATCAGAGTGAGGTCAATATACTACCCTCCTCTTCCACTGCCCTTAGGAACCTGTCACATCAAGCTGACAAGTCAGGATCCTAAAGGATATAGTTGAAAATTTTAGTTATGATTTTTATTTTCCCAACATTTCCCATTATCAGTACTATAGATTTTCAGACTTAGAAAGCTCACACACGCTAACAATTTTGCTTTAAATTAATTCATTGCAATTGCATCATTCAAACGCATATTGCTGTTTTTGAAACTATCAGCTTCAACTTTCAAAGGGATCTTTAAAATATTTTTAAGGAAAAAAAAAAACCTTGAGTCTTAAAATGCTGCCAAATCTTAAAGGCTATATAATATAATATTAGCTTTAGTATGAAGGAAAATGGCAATTCATGAGATACATAAAGTTTCCTAGTTCATAGCAAGAAAGTTGGCTCTCCACTTCAATTTACAACTCACCATCCTTTCTTTTCAACTAATCTGACAGCCTTTCAAAGAAACGGCTTTAGCCACAGGTTAAGTTTGACAACACAACATAAAGCCAGAGAGTAGCATCACTGGCCATCCGGTGTGGCCCATCATCAAGATCATTACTATGATATTTCACTTAAAGACTTTTTGTTGTTAAAAAAATGGGCTGTGTATTAAATTACTGTTGTCGACTCCTCCCTTATAGAGTTTTTAATTTTTATGAGTGCACCTGCCAGTATTGAGATAATAAGCATGTAGCAATGCATGTCAGCAATTTTGAAAACTTCCCACACAAAAGAGAACTTGCCATATGGCAAAGCCAAAGATGTAGGGAGGACAAAGAACTTAGAATAGAGCTAGAAAGGGAGTGATCAGTGTGGTTGGTAACTTCAAGAGAAAAGCCAGACTCCAACCAGTATTTAAAGGACAAACATAGATGCTTCATGGACATGCTGGGAAAGCATAAATTAACTTTAGAATATGGGTATATAATCTGAAGAAATTTTCCTTCAAAAGAAACCTGAAAGGCCTGAAGACTTATTGAGGAAACTGACTTAAATAAGGGCCCAAGAGGGAAAGAGATGCTACATTGTGAGTGCTTGGGTACCAGTCAAAAAAGCTTTTATTTGCCTTGGCAGGACATAGAAGAATAACAACAACAATGCAGTGTGCTATTATTGAGTGTTTATTGTTGATTTTAATTGCAATTTGCAACTATTGTAATAGACATATTTTAATCTGTTGCAAGTTAATTTGGGAGATATAGTTTGGTGTGTAGTGATTAGGGCAGCAGGTTGGACACTGGAAGAATGAGTTCTAGTCCACTTTAGGCACAAAGCAGCTTGGTGACCTTGGGCCAGTCACACACTCTCAGCACTCGGAAGAAAGAGACAAAAGCAAACCACTTCTGACATCTTGCCAAGAAAACTGCAGGGATGTCACCAGACAGTTGCCAGGAGTCAACGCTGAACTTGAAGGTGCACAAAGTAAATCTGTAGATCCATTTGATCAAAAGTGGAGTATATACATTTATAAAAGAGTCAAATGGAAGTACCTGAATATTTGGACTCAATATATATTACTGTATAAGTAAAAATGAAAAAAGTATGCAGAAAAAACTTTTGAGTTGTTATTCTATAGCAACACCACTTTACATCAATTAGAATAGAATAGAATTCTTTATTGGACAAGTGTGATTGGACACATAAGGAATTATTGGCTTTATAATGTACAAAGGCTATCCTAGGCCTTCAAAGTGGTTGTGGAATGCTAAATAATCAATTTCTTTACTATTGTTTTATATAATCGCTGCAATTTTTTTAGTCCTCACAATAAACACCAAAAGCCGAGAATGTGAATGACTGGTGTGGAAGAATATTAATGAAGATAACAGAACTGAGAATAAATGGAAATTCAATTCCCAATGAAAAAGTAGTAATAACTATATATCAGGCATGAGTGGATTGTACTAAGACATCTCCATTATATTAAATTTGTATTTCATTCCACTGTGGGTGCTCACGTATTTCAATTGTCATTAATTTCTACACTGTAGAAATTATTTTATGAAATATTAAGCCTCATTGATAAACATGAAGGAAAATTCTGCAAATGAAGAGCAACACTCTTTAATTGCCCAGATTTGACCAAAGCTAGTATGATGTAGTGACTAGAGTGTTACCATTCAAGATGCTATCAGCTTTTCAAATGCCTTCAGACAGAAGGCAAGTTTTCCAGTCCCTGGAAGGTGGTGCAAGTGTTTTACATAAACAAAATCTGCACTTAAAATAGCTTTTTTGCTACCTTGGTGCAGATACCAATCAGTTAAATTTAAAAGTGCAGAAGGCAGAAGCAGCATGGGAATCACAACAACATTGGCTCAAATCCAGGAACATTTTATTTCTCTGGAATGGAAACAACTCATCCATTCTGAACATAAACTGCAGGTGGTAATTGTACATTCTCTCTCTTTAAAAAAGAAAAGCAAGTGTTTAATTCCATAAGTTCCTGTCATAAGAAACCACCTTTTAAAAAAATGTACAACAAGCCTTTTTTTTCCTTTCCTTTTTTCTTTTTAAACAAAGCATCAATGTTAAAATGGGTTCACCGGCTTCTACCACATTGTCATCTGTGTATACCATGCAAAATGCTACATCTGCTTAACACATTTTACACATTAGCATTACAAAAGATTCAAAGGTTCATTGGTTGATTGATATTTTTAAGACATGGATTGTGACATATTTCGTTCCTCCCCACCCCTGGGAACATATAAAAATAATTTAGTTCAAATGGACTAAATATGGGATTGTGTTCTAGCTTTGTACTTCAGTCAATTCCATAAGCAAGCCAAGCCATTGGCCGCGAAGACCAGCTTGTGTAGTTCTTAGTCGTAAGGTCATAGGGTTAGAAGTACCTCGGGATTTGTAAGAAGTCCAGCCTCCAAGCAGCAATAAGGAGTCTCTAGACTTCAATGATCCACCATACTCAATGCTCATCCAGTGTCCTCTTACAGATCTCTTTAAAGGAGAATATTTTGTTCCTGACATCAGATGGTTCCTCTCTGTTATTAGTTCCATTTAAATCAGCAGATCTGCAGCAACTAAGAATTAGTTCTGGCTGAGCTCTAAGAGTAACCTACAGCTGAAGAACATCGTTTCAGTCTGGGCCAATTTCACATGGATTTAGTCCTTTGTCCTTGGCTTCTTTGTACATCCTTTGGAAGTCTTTGAAACGTGGGGCACAGCCTAACCTGACCTCCCCAAAGTGCATACTGCCTATGAAGAGGAAGTCTCCCTCTCCTGGTTTTACCCCACATTGAAGCAGAGTCTTGATCTGTCCTTGCCACCGACCATTCTCCTCAGCAGAGTTGAAGATCCTTGTTTTCTGCCGGTAGATTCTGTTGATGTTTATACTGATAACAGAATCTTGTTGATCCTCCTCATTGATTACACTTTGGATAGTACCTCTGACAACTAGGAAGAAACACAAGCAAAAAAAAAAAAAACCAAATTAAATACAGAGCTACCTTGATATCTACTTTTATGTGAGCATTTATCATTTTCTTTAACATATATGGGATTTTGGTTAACAAAATATATACTCAGTGGGATCCTGGAAGAAAAAGAATAGCAGGATCAGATGTTAAGATTCCTACCCCAAAATAAGCAAATTCTGTTGTGTTCTTAAAATTAAATTCTTACACCATTTATGCATTAAATTATACATTACTGCATTGAAACATTAAGTTCTGTACATATAATTCTAAGTTTATGCACATAGAGTAATATTTTGAAAGGTTTTGTTCCCTGTTTCAGGTACCTAAAACACATCCAGGAAAAGCAATTTTATAGTTTTATATGAGTACCTTTTCAGCTTCAGCACATTGTTTGTTATTAATGACTCCCCAAACTACAACGTATTAAAATTAAAATGAAAAACAAACATGATGCAAAGTTGGATTAAGAAGTCTGTTTTAAATCAATTTTTCAAAACTAAACAAAAACTAGTAATGTTGCCAAAAATATTGCATTCTGAATATATGAGTTCCTAACTCTCATAATCTCCAGCCAAGATCTATCTTACAGTAATGCACCAAACCAAAGTTTAACTAGCTTCATACGTAAATATCATTAGATATTTCAGAGAATGTTAAAAAGTTAATAGTTAGTGCTGATTTGTAACCTGATGTCCAGATCACAATTTTTGAAATGTAATATTCCTATAGTAGCCTTCCTCAATGTATTTAAATCTAGGTGTCCTGGGTTACTATTCCCCCAAATCAACCAGATTGAGAACAAATGTGAGACATCAGTTTGGGAAGCAAGGGATACAGTTAAAGACACTGAGCTTGTCAGCTGGAAGGCTGACAGAGACCCGAGCACTGTGTGACAGGGTGAGCTCCTGTTACTTGTCCCAGCTCCTGCCCACCTAGCTGTTCAAAAACATGCAAAGGCAAGTATGTAAATAGGTACCACTTTGAGGGGAAGGTAACAGTGTTCTATGTGTCAGATGACCATAAACATCTTGGACAACACTGGCTCCGTCTGCTAAAAACAAAGAGGAGCACCACTCCCTAGAGTCAAAAACAACCAGACAGGGAAAGTTTTACTTTTACCAGTTTGGGAAATGTTCTGGTATGGCTATCTAATAAGACTTAATATTGATGTATGGTATGCATCAATCTTCCAATATAATTCAAATTATCTCTTCAGTGGAAAAACCAGAAAAATATTGGGAAATTTGACTCTTATAGGAATTGTCAATTGTTAAATCATCAGAAAAAAAATATATCATAAACTACCCTTCTTCATTTTTTTGCTAACCAGGTGTGTTGGACTACAATTCTGACAAAAGCTGGAAATTTTGGGAAGTGCTAGTCTAACAGATTTGAAGGGCTCACAATTGAGAAAGGCTATGATCCATGTTTAATCTACTAAGGCCTTCTGCAATCATCTTGGAATTTAGAGCCACGTCAGTTCTTGATTTCAGTTGTGTCTAAAACAACATTCAATCTATCCACTACAAAAGATCACAAAATAGGGAAACGAGTATTTTCTTCATTAAATGTTCAATCTATGCACTGCAAACATTGACAAAATACAGAAACAAATATTTTCTTCATTTGCATATAAAGTTAAGAGTTCATCTGTGAAACAAGCATGAAGAAAGGAATAGTGTTTAGCTTTTGGGAAGTTACAGAATACAATTGCAAATATCCATGTGTAAAGGAACCTAAAAAAACGAACCAAACCAAAACACCTGGAGGGGGCAAAACACTTGGAGAAGACCAGTTTGCCTATTAGTTAAACAGGATAAGCCTCACTATTAAAATAAATAAATGCCTACAACCAAACTTACCCTATAAATTTAAATCACATTCTATTAATGGCCAGAAACATTTACACTGAATTATTTGGCATTCTGCCCTGAAGAAACACACACAGCAAGCTACCACCTGTCTAGGCAATATTTTCCATCAAGACAGAGCAAGAGCAATCCCACCACAATGTCTGGGTGTTGCATCCTCCTCCCTGTTCAGAATATGCCCCTATTATATCCACAATACTAATAGACTGTATTTATATCTGCAGCACATGTCCAAGACCAGACATGCCCAGCTGTTTCATTACAACATTTACTTTGGATTCCAAGTGTGGGAAAATTTCTTTAATGCTATTTCACTACCATAAAGAGGAAAACAGTTACCCCACTGGTCATACTAAGGAAAACCACTTGTCTCTTTGGGAGCAGACATAACAGAAAAAGGGATACCTTTTGCTGGCACAGATCACTGTGTTTATGTCTATTTGAGATCTGAGCATTTCAGGTAGGCAATCTTTGCAGGCAAAATGTACTTGGAGGAAAAAAAAATACATAATTCTACTGGATCTCTGCTAAGCATACTGACCATATTGTAGCACTTTCTATCCAGAGAATCTACAGATTTCTATTGGATATCTACGTGTCAAACTATTTTTCTTAATGACTCAGAGAAGGTTATCTGAATTGACTCTGTTTTGCTTTCAGGTTTTATAAAAACCCTTCTCCCCAAATGATATTTTTAAAAAGTAACCCTTAATGAAAAATTAGTCAGCGTTTTGGGCCAGTATAAAAAGAGAATATTTTCTATTCCCGAAAAAGTATCATTTACCGATATTTTATTTCATTCTGTACATTTTGAGAAAGTCCTTCCTTTCTTATAGGTCAGGAGTCCAGTAAAATAAAAGACTCTGTTGTAGTTATTTCCTACAGAACCAAGTATAAACTTCATCTTTAAAAGCAACAACTTCCACACAAACAGGGATTTAGTTTTTATCAAGGGTCTATTTAGAAACATCAAGAGGATAATTCCTATTACTCGCTCCTAAAAACCTTTGAACTTCCACCACTATTACCACAGCCCGTTTCTTTCTTTGTCCGTGGTAGAAAAGAACTAGCCAAACACAATGATTTAATTGAAGCTCTTCAGAGCTAAAACCCCATAAAGGCTTTTCCTCCCTTGTCCCCTTTGTACTTCTTGGATACACTTTGTTTACTCCAAAATGAGCAGAAAAGGGCTCCCTTGTTGGTTACAATCTGGGGCTTTCAGTTTGTTCACTATTTGGTGAAGTTTCTGTAGGCCAAATCCAGCAGATTACCACAAGGGAAGAATGGGATTTTACAGAACAACGGTGAACTCAGCAGTTATCCAGAAATCAAGGAAACTTACCAAAGTCACTGGAGCAGACAGCCAGGAGAACTTCCGTGTCACTGCAAGGTCGGCAGGGGGCTGAGAATGAAAGAAAGAAGGGCATTTTAGTATCTCAAGAAGGATAAAAGTTCTACCCAGGAACATCTTAAAGGTCAACCTTAATGCACCATTCAATTCAGTCAGCAAATGTGTAGTCTACTTCTTCAGAGCAATATTTTCCATGAAAATGTCCATATTCTGGACATTTCATGTAATGTCATATCCAGAATATGACATTTTCTCTTACAATAATCCTTTGATATCTATCTATATTCTACATGGAATTGTATCTCCTGGCAGAATAATTCCCTTAAATTGGCAGATGTTAACTTGTCAGGATAAACTTTTAAAATGTAATTCCTCAAGATTCGGCAACCAAAAATTCCTGCAGATTACATATACATTCACAATTCAACATCTTTGATTCCAGGAATTTATTCCAATTATCAGAAACTGCAATAGGAAAAATTATTCCTCATTATCCCAACAAAATTAGTCCATTTAAAATAAGAACATAAAGATGCAGCTGATAGCCATGCCTTAAGATGTAGTTGAGCCTAGAGGAGACTACAGAGAGGAAGTTTTTAAAAAGAAAGAGTCATCTAGGAAAGAGACAGCAGCTGTTTTGTGCCCTTACACAGTAGCCTTTATTCATCAGCAGTTGCACCACAAGGTTGTGGGACAAAGCCAGAGGCAGTCTACACCTGCATCCCTGGTTTGTGAAGCTAGGCAGAGGTCTGAAGGTCACACTATACATTAAAATACTATGTGCTGCTCCATGTTTTTCCTTTGGACTTTGTCTTAAACTACAAAGTAAAGACTGTAGACCTGATACAGTTCAGTACCACATATTGGGACAGGGGGGTTAACCTCTCTTGCTTGGGCCACAGTTTCTCTGTGAACGCTGCCTCTTCCATCAGCATAGTAATTAGTGACTGAAACTAAAGAACCCATTCATGCTTACTTTCTGGCTTAAAAAAGACCAGTCAGCATACATTTTATGCATTTCAAGCCTCTGAACCCTCTTCCCTTGTTGTGCTGCTTAAAGACTGTTGGCCTAGAAATCAGGAGACTGTGAGTTCTAGTCCTGTTTTAGGCATGGAAGTTGGCTGGGTGACTTTAAGTTAGTCTTTCTTTCTTAGGCCAACTTACATCAGAGAGTTGTTATTATGGGGACAAGAGGAAAGAATATGAGATATATTTCCTGCCTTGACTTACTTATATATATATATAAAATAAAAGGTGGGATATTTAATTTATTTTTTATTTGTTTGTTTACTTAGCATATGGACTATGGTGGGATAAAAATAAATAAATAAACTTTGAGTAGTTACTGATTTCTCCTCAATTTTTCTTCTTTAGGAAATCAACTTTGGCTCTCAATTTATCATACTCTATATCATACTCTAAATGATCTTGTGACCACTCCCTCCATTTTCTTTTGGGAGATTTGGGGTGGGGGTAGAAATACAGTATATTTTGTGAGAGTTTAACATTTTTTCCTTCTGTTTGTCCAATTTGTAATGTGACCATCAAACATGAATAACCAGATCCACTGTATAGATGTTGTGATTCGCTGGCAGCCAGTGCGGACGGCAGAGGTATTGGACAGTGAGGATGAAATGAACCAGTCAGGGAGTCTGGTGAGTACTTGGATGAGAGTCCTGCATCCGATGCAGGGATGGGGCCAGGACCATTTGAGAGTGAGGTGCTGCCTTCAGAGCTTTTGGAGTCTGGCAGCAGCGAAGCAGAGGGCCCCAGGGAGCCTCTTTCCAGTGTGCATGTACTGCATCACATTATACTGTCCAATACCTCACTGTCCAATTCCCAGCATCACATTAAAATAGGTTTTATTTTTAAATCAGTTTGTGTTTTATTAAGTTTGACAAAGCCTGGGTCAGAACAGTAGAGCTCAAACTAGCTACTTTATTGTTCTCTGCTTATAGTACAAGGATCTTTCCAGACTGGCAGTTTTTTTATAGGAAAGACTAGAGAAGGCTCTAAGGCATTCAAAGGGAGGTGGGCTCAGACCCAGCCTTCTTGGGTTTCCTTGTTTGAGCCTCCCTCCCATTAAGGAAGGTTTCTCTCTAACAATGAACCTGGTTCTATCAGTCCTTTCCAAAGGAGTTCATTGGTAGTAATAACTACAGCATTTCTCATCTGAATATTTGTGCACTTCAACTACCAGAATTTGGGAGGGCTGTGGAATTCTGGAAGTTGAAGTCCACTAACCTTAAAAGTTGCTAAGGTAGAAAAACAATGAAATACAGAAATATTGGAAATGGTCAGTTTATAGGACTGTAATGAAATAACAGCTGTAGAGTGAGATTTTTTTTTATCAAAGGCTAGAAACCACAAAAATACATACACTGGGAAGACTCCTGGATTTATCATAAAGACATTTATTTGCCAAGTTCCTAAATTTATCCATATTATATTTTATATTATAAATTGAGTTGCATAAAGACTGGTAAACATGCCCTTCATCAGAAAGATTTTAACTATCTCTGGTGGGAATTCAAAGCCAAAACCTCAAATGAAGGATCAAGAAAGGACTTGTATCATGTAGAAGACAGTTGATCTGATGGGACCTATTAAAATGTTTAATGGAAATCAGAGCTGAGAACTGGCTCGCAAATTTATCAGATTGGTTGCCTAACACTAATCCTCCAATGTTAGAAATAAAAATTAGCTTGAACTTTTTATTTTAGAAAAAAACAAATGTGATTTAATAGACATAGTAAATACCTGATGAAGTAACTGGAATATAGCAAACAAAGTTATATTTTATTCAAAAGGACAAATTTCAAGGATGTTCAGAATGTTTTATATTCAGAATGTCTGGAACCTGAATCACATTGTTTCAACTATTCCAGGTTTTGAATTAGGACTATTAGCAACTATTTAAATTTACAAAGCACTGAAAAAAAGTGATTTATGACTCACATTTGTGATAATTGCAGCATTCCCCCATGGTCATGTGATCATGATCTGGGCACAGTTGTGGTGTCCCAGGATCACGTGATAGCCAATTGGGACCTTCCCAATTGGCTTCTGACAAGCAAAGTCAATGGGGAAGCCAGCAGGAAAGTTACAAGTTAGTCACATAATGTTTCACTAAATGACCAAACAATTTATCAATGAATTGTCTATCCCAATTGTGATGGCAGTTGAGGCTCATCTATAAATAGTCCTGTTTCAAGCTCAAAACTCTTTTCAACCTTGATAAACAACTGGCTTAATAGCTGTTGTAAGCTTTCAATCTGAGATGAGACATTTTCAAGTTGGGAAAATTTCAGACTTAAAATAACTGAACATTTCTAAACAGCAGTAATAGTTAGGGATGAGAAGTTGCGTTGTGTATTAAAAATATCATATCTGCTAAGGAATTCAAATGAATTAACATGGTGATACTGCAGAAGATATCTGGGTTTAAATAAGCAGAGGGGTGAATATGGCAATACTATTAGCCTCTAGTATAGCTTATCCAACCAAAGAGATATGGATGATGCTTTCCAGAAGCAAAGTGGAATTCTTTCAAAGAGGCATGAGGTAGCAGCAATAGGGATTTAAATTACCATGACATCATTTGGGAGACAAATTCTGCCAAGTGTTCTGGGTATCTGATTGTCTTGCTGATAATTTTTCTTTTTCAGAGGGTCAAAGAAGGCACAGGAGGATTTGTTATCTTTGATTCAATACCCAATAGTTATGGTGCAGACAAATAAATAGTCAGAGCAGTTGGCTGAACCTAATCTTGCTTGGAAGCCAAACAGGATCAAGCCCTGGTTAATGTTTGGATGGAAGTCCATCAGGAAATGCTAGGACTATAGATTACAGTGGTGTTATTGCCAGGAGTGGAAAAAAAACACCTATTCATATCATAAAATTACCAGATTTCACCTAGACAAAGAGATGGAAGTAGCAAGAAACACAAGGGAAAATGGCTGCTTTGTGATGTTAGAAATAGCTGACACATACATCTGAAGACAGGAAGATCAAGTGTACACTCAAGACCAGATCTGTTACAACTTTAAGAACTGTGTAGCCTGGAAATAGTAGAGACACCCCACACTAATCTAACCAAGGAAATAATGTAGCTGCTTTTTATATTCAGCCAGCTATTTCTACAAAGAAGGTGGTGCAGATGTTTCTATAATGCCCTATTCAGCTATGGAATTCCTTTTCACTCAGAACTCTGCCCTATCTAGCAGCAGGCTAATTAAATCTACCCACTGGAAACCCAAAAATGGAATGGGTGGAAAACTACAACTTCCTTTGTTATCCTAGCAGGGCATTTACATTCATCATAAAAATGAAAAATCATCAATTTAACTAAGCATCTATGCTCAGTGTCACCAGCGAACATGACAAGATGGCACTTAGGGAAAAGAAAACTGGAAGATTCTTGCTTTAATGAATTTAAATCTTCATGGTTCAGATTTATGTAGAAGTTATTTAAAACATGAATAATTATATCTATATTTAGATGATTTTTTTAAAACGTAGAGACTTTCAAATAGAGTACAGCAATAACAGTTTGTGTGATGTCATTTTAACAGGCATGTTGCTAGCTAAAAGACCCTTCTGTTTTAAGTAACAGGTCATTCATACAATTGAAAGAGAAATTCAACTTATTCTCTAAGTGTAACCTTGGAAATAGGTACACTTTTTATTCATTACCATTGTTGAATAACAAAAACAAAAAGCTAAAATCCTTTATTACTTTCTAAGAAAACTTGAGCTTGCAGGTGCTGTTGCATAAGAAATTAGAAGAAATACCAACTGCAGATATTCTGAAAGAAACTGAAGTCTAAAGACATTCTGATTGTCCAAGATCTAGTTGCTTGTTAAGCAGCTGCCAAGGTTTATACAGTCATGTTCTTCTACCGCGTTTCTCATATAATAAGGCTGGAGCTAATTTTTTTTTGAGCCCCGAAAAAATGGCTAGGCCGTCTTTTGGGGGGTGACTTAATTCCCCCCCCCCTGCATCTTCAGGTGGGCACGCGGCAACGGCTTGGATGTTGACCTCGGCGTTGGTGGGGCACTTTGTATCGGGGTCAACGCAGGCAGCACCATATCTGGATGTGCAACAAAAGTACTTCCTAAGGGCAAGCCCCACCCACCCACCCCATTTCGCATGTTTTAATATAGGCCTTAATTTGGGGGGGGGGCTTAATTTCATTTCATGCCTATAAAACATGCTGGGACTTCCTATTGGGGGAGGCCGTATTGTTGGAGAAACAGGGTATCAAGACATTTACAAGTGAAATAAAATTTTATCAGTAGAATGTTCCTACACCTCCATATTGATTTTCTAGTTAGTGCATCCATCTCTTACTACTACAATTTATGAGCAAAAGCTGTCTAATTTCCTCAACACTGGACCATGTGTTAAGAACATATTTTATATTAATATAAATATTAATGCGATATCAGGGGTTTTCAATTCGATGTGTTGAGTGTGAGGGATGTGTGTTTGTGTTTATTTTCATAAGAAGATGGCATTTAATTTCGTTGTATGAGGTGCAATGACAATAAAGTAAATTAATCTATTATATTTCCTGCTTCAAGTGATCCAGGTGGCTTAGACAATCTCAGTGCACAGGACTTTAAGCCAAAACAAACAAACCTCACAGATGTTCAACAATAATAACCGAAAGTACAAGATAGGAAGAGTAGTTTCAGTGTGCTTTCAGATGCCTGGATGTTGAGGAGGTTATGGCATATTACTGTCAACGTAGTGACTCAATGTTAAGTCAGTAGGAGGAGTTCCTCTGATGGGAGTATCATGACCTGAACTAAGTATAAATATGCCTTGCCACCTCTTCACCTTTACTAGCTAGGGCATCCAAAGACCTTTATGGAGTGGTAGGAAGGGAGGGGAGAAAGATGAATTTTTATATTGTCACATTATAATGAGCATTGGAGGTCCAGGTGCCTCAGTTCCTGCCTTATCCATTTATACTTGAAGAAAGTCATGGAAATAATCTCCCCTGCAATGGTTAACAGATCAATTTTCCTTCGAATTCTTCTCTGCGATTTCCAGAGAAACTGGATATGAAATCCTCACAACAAATTTTTTAGTAGACATTAAAAATGTTTTGTCTTCTGAGAGTTGTTTTTGTTTCTTTGTTGGGATGGGGAGAAGCCCTAAACTTTTTGAGACTGGACTGCTTTTCTCCTAGAATGTTCTCATTTTGGTTTTACTATATAAAGATATGCCATGGGCACAGAATTAAAGCACCCAATCCATGCAAGAGAATGTCCTCAATCTGCCTTTGTGGAATAATATAAATTATATCTAATGTCAAAATTGAAAATTTGAAATTAAATGCAGTTCAGTCAGTCTAGCATTCATCTTTAGAATGATTCTGAAGCAGAATATGGAGCAGAGTCCTGTTTACAAGTTTCATTAAAATCAAATTATTTGATACTTCTATTACTGTATGGGAGTGACTATTCTGCAGGGTTTTGCAGCAACATTTTAATCCACAATTTAGACAAAAATAAACTACTTGCTGAACTATTGGCATCTACTTTGATAGTAGTGGTCAGGCCTTGATTACATTCATTGTAGAAGGAAATCTGTTCCAACACTAGTAGTTCTTCCATAATTATATATGGGCTCTGAACGTCACATTTTCCACAAGGCTGACAACAATTATGATGAAATCTGACTGGACTGAAAACTTTAAATGGGGAACTAGGAACAGCTGGGAATTGTTTTCAGCTAAGAGGTCTTCAAGGGCCAAACAACCACAACAGCAGGAGGAGAAAGAAATGCTGCTGCTACTCTAATAAGTATCATACCCTTTATATTTGTCTTTAAAAAGAAGAGGTAGAACTGCTTTCAATATATAAAAAGGGAGGTGCACCATTTATTACTATTTGTCATCAACTGAAAACAATGCAATTATTGTATTAATATATTGTTTGTAATTCAAGTATTTCCCAAACAGGTTCCATCAAATACCTGTTTTTCAAGCCAATTAAACACGATAAACAAGGAAATAAAGGCTGCCCACTAATTAGATGTTATAGCTTTTGCAGCTGGTGCTTCCCGTTGAATTTCTCAGGCTAATATATAAGATACTAGTAAGGTAGACTAAGTGACAATAGCAGCAAAAGGT
Source organism: Hydrophis major (assembly GCA_033807585.1). NCBI lineage: Eukaryota > Metazoa > Chordata > Lepidosauria > Squamata > Elapidae > Hydrophis > Hydrophis major. The sequence goes on from CM066329.1 coordinate 171,943,543, forward strand.
TACCAACACTCTTCTTATAACTGCCTCTGAAACTTTTACTTTAGGAAAAAAAGTAAGCAATAGTTACCCTAATGCCTTCCATTATGTTTTAGATTACAATTCCCATCAATCTGAGTAAGCATGGTCATTGTAAGGGTTCTTCTTTTTTGAGGGAGGAAGCACTCACATTTGCTTGGTGTTTTTTACTACAGCTGTCTGAGTAAAAAGAAACTCCGCTTAATTACTGAATTCATATTCAAGCATCAGACAAATTCGCAAGGGAAGATTCTGCAGTTCAGGTATAAACTGTGGTGGGGAGAGGAGAAATGCACTCTTGTTTATACTGAATCTCCTACTCATTTACTTCACTGAATTAATACAAGCAACAGATCTCTATTCATCACATGATGGATTAGATGTAGCCTTCTTAACTTCTGGTGTTCTGATTTTAGATTTTTTTAAAAAAACAACAACAGTAAAATAATACTTTATTTCAAATTCTTCAAACTTCTCCCAAAGTTCCAGAATGTTCACATTAGGAAGAAGTTATCTCCTCAGAGAAGGGGACCCCTGAAGATTTAGTAGCATATAAGAATACCAATTGTTTTGGAGAAGAAGTGAATCCTATCCCTTATCCCACATTTCTGACATGACTCATAAATCAAGTCTTTAACACTCTTCGTCATCGGAAAGGCTCTTCCTCAACATATTCATATTTTAGCAAATTAATCAGTTCAAATCTGGGTCAGATAGAAGTTCTGCACAAGAACATAAGAATAAAATAAAAAGTTAAAGGAATGACCACCACAAGTAAAGGACAATGACTGTCACAAGTAACTGAAAATCCAAGCTTTGTACATCTATAGTGAAAAGTTTTCACTACAGGATCCTAGCAATTTCTATCTACAGCTGAAAAAAAAAAAGAATATACTATTGGACGACTCTTGATGGTCTTTTCCAACTAACAAATACACAAGCTTTCGAAATATTATGCTTTTAATAAAATGAAATAAAGGAGCCATCAGATTCCTTCTGATTAGCCTAGCGTGGCTTTCCTCCTATGGAATATATAAACGAAATGTAAGTGTCCTCCTTTTTTTAAAAAAAAGTAGTAATATGTACAATTTATTAACCTCAAATTCCCTTTGATTTTTGATAGTTTACTGCAAGAAAAAGAAATCATTAAAGGAAAAATCCACTTTCTGAATACTCAAAATGCATAAAACTGTTTCAAAGGCAGAACACTGCGCCTCCTGGGATTACAATATTTTTTTTATTAAAAGTGTTTACAGGTTTAACTGTATTTCACTACCATGGGGTACTAGCTTGGTGTCTGACAAGAAGAAGAAAAAAACCATTATGTGAGCTAGTTTTTCCCACTTCCAACTTAGAAAAAAATAATCTAGCTTCTTTAGAAATACAAGCTAACTCATCTTTGCCTTGATATCAGAAACCCAGAAATAATCACACGTAGGGAAAACACAGGAAACCCAAGCTTGATTCATATTGTGCTAGTTAGGCATGTCTCTTAAAAGTGTTGCTCTAGTTTGGGGTGTGTAATCTGATCCCCCCCCCCCTTCTCCTGTGCTCCTCTCTAAATCACAGTTGTGAAACACTGGTAATGTAAAAGCTGAAGCTGGCAGTGGAATCCAACCCTTCTCAGGCTAGGTGGAACTCTTATGTAAATGCTAGAGAAGTGGCTCTCAATTGTCAAGCGAGGAAGAGAATTGCCAAATTCCCATTAATTTGAAAAGGGCTTAATTCCTAGGGTTTATGTAAAGACTAAGACATAAGAGTTTATTTGTCATTACACTCGCAAACGGGGGCAACGAAATGAGGTGCTCTTCCACAAGTAAAACTGGACAAACACCACTAAAAGAAAAAAAATAAAATAAAAAAAATAAATTAAAACTAAACACAACCAACCATACAATAATCTCTATGCAATTTAAAAATGTAAAACCCCATTACTCTCAGTCATTCACTTCCACATAAATCTTATGACCCTGCATTCAAACTCAAAACTGCACTTGGATAAAAACTGTTCTTAAATCTGGTCGTCCTTGTTCTTAATACCCTAAATCTCCTTCTTGATGGTAATAGTTCAAAGAGCTGATGTCCCGGATGAGAGGAGTCATTCAATATATTAAGTATCTTCCTCCTACATCTATTCCTATACAGTTCTTCCAAAGAGGGAAGTGAGCAGCCTATGATGTTTTGGACCGTCTTAATCACCCTCTGAATTGCCTTTTTCTCTGCCACTGTGCAGCTCAAGAACCATACACAGAGACAGTAGGATAATATACTCTCAATTGAACTCCGATAGAAAGTAGTCAATAGACTCTCAGCCAGTTGTTTCCTAAGAATCCTTAGTAAATACAACCGTTGTTGTGCCTTCTTAATTAAAGCAGCGGTGTTTGCACTCCAGGTCAGGTCATTTGTAATGATGGTCCCGAGAAACTTACATTCAACCACCTGTTCCACACGAACTCCCTCTATATACAGTGGCTGAATGTCTGCTCTTTTTTTCCTATAGTCCACTATAACCTCCTTGGTCTTCTTAATATTAAATAAAAGATGATTATTTTTGCACCAACGGGATAGCTGTAATACCTCATCCCGATATGCAGACTCATCATCCCCAGAAATAAGTCCTACAAGCGTAGTATCGTCTGCAAATTTCATTATCCTATTGTTGGGATGTTTATTTGTGCAATCAGATGAATAGATGGACAACAAAAGTGGACTAAGGATACAACCTTGTGGAGTGCCAATGCTAAGTGTCTTGACAGTAGAAATAGAGTCATTCGATTTAACTCTTTGTGGACGATTTGTTAAAAAATCCAATATCCATAAACAAATAGAATCTGGAAAATCTAGATCTTTAAGCTTAGCTATTAATCTGTGCGGCATGATGGTATTAAAAGCAGAACTAAAATCTGCGAACAACATTCTTACATAATTCTCCGGTGTTTCCAAATGGGATAAGGCCACGTGAAGCACAGTGATAATTGCATCCTCGGTTGATCTATTTTCTTTGTAAGCAAACTGAAGCCCATCAAAGGAATCGGGAAGGCAGGAAATAATATAATTTCGAACTAGCTGCTAAAAGCACTTCATTAAGATAGAAGTTAGTGCCACCAGCCTATAAACGTGTATATAGCAGTGATGGCAAATCTTTTTGGCACAGAAAGCTGAAAGTGCACGTGCATACCCAAAATTCAACACGCGCATGAGTCCTATGCATGTACACACATTCCCCCATGCCTGCATGCATGCCATGCATGGTCATACCTGCACATGCTGGGGGGCCCACGCATGTGCGGCAGAGGCCCGAAGACCAGCTGGCCAGTGGGAGGTGCATGCACGGTGGAGCTGAGCTGGGTTGACAGTGCATGTGCCCACAGGGCTCTGTGTGCCACCTATGACATGCGTGCGTGGGGCAATAGATTCTTCATCATGGGTATATAGGCTTTGATTTCTATATTGTACAGTAGCTATATTTTATACACAGAAATAACTTCTAGCATTAAGCAACATTTAAAACTAACTGTATCTATGAGCTTCTACTGGAACCAAATTCCTGAAGTATATGGAAAACTAAGGTGTCTTACTGTTGTAGACTAAGCCAACCCAGCAGTAACAACCCTAAATAGCTTTACTTTGCAGCAGGCTCATAATCCTGCACTTCTCATTGGCCCGCGAATAGCGAGTCATGATTGGTCGTTTCTGGCCAGTCTGATTGGCTGTTAACGGGCCTCTCTGACTGGACATTTGTGAGAGCGGTAAACTCAAATCATTGGTTGTTTTGACAGCAGTCAGCTCTATAAAAGAGCTGCTGCTGCCCAAGTATTTGCTCTGTTCTTATTTCACAATAAAGAGCTGAAGTCATCGTTCAATCTCTCGTCTCCGTTCCTTGCGCCCATGCTCAGAACTTAACACTGGCAACGAGGATGGGATGCGGAGACGATAGAGCTGACTAAGTACTCATCGAACAAGACAGAGCACGTGGCTGAAGAGCGCACGCAACAAACAGCAAAATGACCAGCGTCGCCAAACTACCCGCTCCATTTGACCCAGCAACCAAAGACTGGGACTCGTATATAGATCATTCCCAGATGTTCCTAGAGACCAACAATTTAAAAGATGCTATGCCTGGCAAGAAACGAGCGGTGTTCCTGACTCACTGCGGCCCTGCTGTTTTCAAAATGGCTAAAGCACTTGCCAAACTGACGGAAGTGAAGATCATGGATTGGGATAACCTCGTGCCGATCCTCCAGGCCCTTTACACACCCGCAGTACTTACACTGATACAAAGACACGAGTTTTACCAGAGGGACCAATGGAAGAACGAGAGCGTTGGGGATTTCATAGCCGACCTCCAGAACCTAGGAGGCCCTTGTGGTTTTGCAAACCTTGAGGAAGCCCTGAGAGACCGCATAGTTCTGGGATTAGATGCACCCACAGTGCAGAGTAAACTCATGGCGAAAGGAGACATCAGGCTTGCAGATGTCATCGCCGACGCTACTGCCACAGAAGCAACCAGGAAGTCAGCCGCTCAAATGCGCCAAGTGAACTCACCGCTTCACCAACTCGCTAGCAATAGCCCGCTCGCCTCTGAGAAGCACGCGATTACTGCCCACCATGAAGACCTCAAGTCATCCTCAGACAGTGAGGAAGAGGAGGTCAACCGGCTCCGCTCGGAACGAGAGCAAAGGAACCAGAGACTTCCGCGCCAATGTGCTGATTGCGGGGCAAACCACCCGCGATCGGACTGCAAATTTTTCGACGCACTCTGCCGTACCTGCGCGAAAAGAGGCCACATCACGAAGGTCAGCAGAAGCAAGCAAGAGTCCAGTCCCAGCCGAAGGGAGAACAACCTCCGCCGGGAGACAGGCAAACCACCTGAAAATCGGGACCGCCTGAACCACCAATGGAACAACCACTACTACTACAGAAATCGAGCACCTGCCTTTTCAACGAGACGAGAAGAGGCACACCAAACCATTATTATTGGCCACGCTTCATCGCTAGATGCAAGAAAGATCCGCATAAGGGTTACTATTGAGAATCGACCGTGCGTGATGGAAGTCGATTCGGGGTCATCCCTTTCGATGGTCTCCTGGAAAACCCTCAAACAGCTGATCCCTGCCATCTGCCGCCAGGACCTCAGCCCTCAACAAATCATCCTAAAAGACTACCAGGGAAACAGAATTCCAGTTGTCGGTTCCAGCCACGTCCAAGTATCCTTCAAGGACCGCACCGCGATGCTTCCTCTGACTGTCGTCGATCGTGACCAGCCCAGTTTGTTAGGGTTACAGTGGTTCGCCCCACTCGGGATTGAACTAGCCGGCATACACCAAACCCAGAAGCTACGACTGGGAAGAGGCCCTCATCCAGGAATTCCAGGACGTGTTCACAGGAACCTTAGCCAAGTACAAGGGGACCCCTATATCATTTAATCTCAGCCCTGATGTAGATCCCATTCGGCTTAAGCCTCGTCGGGTGCCTTTTGCCCTCAAGCCGAAGATTGACGAGCAGCTAGATAAACTGATAGCCCAGGGCATGTTGGAACCGATTGACCATGCCCGCTGGGAAACTCCAATAGTAACGCCCATGAAGCCAGATGGTTCGTTAATAATTTGCGGGGATTACCAGGCCACCCTAAATCATGTACTTCAACAGAGCGCTTACCCAGTACCAGTGGTCCAACACCTTCTCCACTCCCTGGGTGGCAGAAAAATATTTGCGAAATTGGACTTAGCTCAGGGGTACCAGCAACTACCTGTAGACGCGACAACTGCAGAAGCCCAGAAAATAGTTACGCATAGAGGTGCCTTCAAGTGCAATAGACTCCAATTTGGAGTAAGGGTGGCGCCTGGCATTTTCCAAAGTTTGATGGAGAGACTATTACAAGGCATAAAAGGCGTCGTGCCTTATTTTGACGTCTTAATAGCTGCCCCCACTAAAGAATTATTAGTACAACGACTCAGAAAAGTTCTTCAGAAATTTAAAGACAATGGCCTGAAAGTAAAAAGGGACAAGTGTCAACTTTGTACGGAGAGAGTGGAGTTCCTGGGATAGCTTCTCTACAGACAGGGAATCCACCCCACCGAAAAAAAACGAACCGCAATCAAAAATGCCCCGAGACCTAGGAATAAGCAGACCTCCAAGCCTTCCTGGGACTCATTAACTTTTATAACATCTTCTTGCCCCAGAAGGCGACCGTAGCCGAGCCCCTACATAGACTTCTCGACAAAAAGGCTTCCTGGGTCTGGAAACGGCATGAAGAACGGGCATTCCAACAAGTAAAAGACCTCTTAACCTCCGATGCTGTATTGATGCAATACAACGAGACTCTACCCTAAACGGTTACCTGTGACGCCTCACCATTCAGAGTGGGAGCCATTTTAAGCCATCTCCTACCAAATGGGAATGAGGCACCTATTGCGTTCTTTTCGAGAACCTTGTCTTAGACTGAAAGAAACTATAGTCAACTTGATAAAGAAGCTCTCGCTATTGTATCTGCAATTAAACATTTCCATGAATATGTGTATGGGAGACCCTTTGCCATAATTACAGACCACAAGCCGCTACTAGGTATTTTGGCGGGAAACAAACCAACTCCCTATATCTTATCACCAAGAATGACACGTTGGTTGGAATTTTTAGCCGTCTACGATTACCGATTGCAACACCGCCCGGGAAAACCATTCCCCACGCTGACGCTTTGAGCCGCTCTCCACTACCAGACGTCATAGAGGACCCAGCTCCAACCTTAGCCGTATTGCAAATCAAAACCCTTAAATCGTCGCCACTGACCGCTCGAGACATCGCCTCAGAAACAAAAAAGGACCCTGTTTTGGCACGAGTCCTCAGCTGGGTGGAATGGGGTTGGCCGGACAGCGCACCCAACAACACTTTCAAGCTATTCAGAAATTGACAGACAGAACTATTCTCCCAAAAGGGCTGCATCTTGGGGGGAGAGAGAGTTGTAATCCCGGAGAAATTGCAACATAAGGTATTAAAAATATTGTACGATGGACATCCAGGCATCGTGCGGATGAAGGCATTGGCCAGGAGTTACGCATGGTGGCCTGCGTTAGACAAACAAATAGAGACTTGGGTAGCAAAGTGCAGCAAATGCCAGGAGACTCGCTCTAATCCTCCAAAACTTCGCTCGCATCTCAATCGCCTCCACCCAAATTACACGCCTGAATAACCCCCAGGATCCAGCAGCAAGTGTCGGGCATTCCAGGAAGGTGACCCTGTGTTTGCGAAAAACTTCTTGGGTGACCCATTGTGGGTCCCCACTACCATAACGCAACTTACGGGACCCCGATCCTATCGCCTACAAACTGCAGATGGTAAGATGTGGAAGCGCCACATAGACCAACTCCATTCCAGATTAGCACCTAGTCCTATCTCAGCCCCATAATCTCTAACTGGGGGGGGAAGGAACATTGAGGAGGCTGAAAAAGAAATAACAGATGACTTAACAACCGAAACCCAGCAGTCTACACAACCAACCAGGGGATACTCACCGCCAGAAGGAGAACCGAACCAGGAAGTGGCATCGCCGCGTGATAGCACCATGATGGCAGCAGATCCGGGGAACCCGGAAGACAGCACCGGCGGAAGCAGGGAGAATAGCCCGGAGCCATTCGAAGGAGCAGCGGGACCATTTTCACCATCCAGCCCAGCTGACAGCCCACCGGAACCAGAGCCAGGACAGAAACCGGTGGAACAGCACAGGTCAGGCAGATAGGTGAAGCCACCTGCCTATTTATGAGAATACATCACCCCACCCCTCAGACGGAACCTGGGGGGAGGGGTGTTGTGAACTAAGCCAATGCAGCAGTAACAACCCTAAATAGCTTTACTTTGCAGCAGGCTCGTACTCCTGCACTTCTCATTGGCCTGCGAATAGTGAGTCGTGATTGGTCGTTTCTGGCCAGTCTGATTGGCTATTAACAGGCCTCTCTGATTGGATGCTTGTGAGAGCGATAAACTCAAATCATTGGTTGTTTTGACAGCAGTCAGCTCCATAAAAGAGCTGCTGCTGCCCAAGTATTTGCTCTGTTCTTATTTCACAATAAAGAGTTGAAGTCACCATTCGATGTCTCGTCTCCGTTTCTTGCGCCCATGCTCAGGACTTAACACTTACCATGCTGTGCATAAATCTGACAAGTGCCATGGCTCACTGCTTAGTATCTCACATAAGTATACTCTAGAGTTTAAGCTCCAAAATATGTTTAATGTAGTTAACATGGGGGGGGGGATTATCAGAACCATTCCCCTCCAAAACATTAAGTGAACATTAACATTAAGTAAAACAGAAACCTTACTCCTATCTATCATATGACTTTACCAAATACAGGTAGACCTCGACTTAATGACCACAATTGAGACCAAAATTTATGCTGTGAAGTGAGAAATTTGTTAAGCGAGTTTTGCCCCATTTGCAGACTTTTCCTGCCCCAGTTTGTTAAGTGAATTGCTGCAGTTGCTGAATTAGTAACCCGGTTGTTAAGTGAATTTTGGCTTCCCCCTTGGCTTTGCTTGTCAGAAGGTTGCAAAAAGCGATCACATGACTCCGGGACACTGCAACCATCATAAATATGAACCAGATGGCAAGCTTCTGAATTTTGATCACATGACCATGGGGGATGCTGCAAAGGTTGTAACTGTGAAAAATGGTCATGTCACTTTATTCACTGCTGTTGTAACTTTGAACAGTCACTAAATGAACTGTTCTAAGTCGAGGATTATCTTTATAGTAGAGCCGTGGTGGTGCAGTGGTTAGAATGCAGCACTGCAGGCTAATTCTGCTGACTGCCAGCTGCCTGCAATTTGGCAGCTCGAGTCTCACCGGCTCAAGGTTGACTCAGCCTTCCATCCTTCTGGGGACAGTAAAATTAAGACCCAGATTGTTGAGGATAATATGCTGACTCTGTAAACCACTCAGAGAGGGCTGTAAAGTACTGTGAAGCAGTATATAAGTCTAAAGTATACACCACTGCCACACCCACTAAAACCCCTGACCTCCCAAAAGCTATCCTGTCAACTGTAACCCCTGGCTACAAAAAAGTGCATACTCCTGGTCAAACTTGAACGTCGTGGGATAAACCCTGCACATATAGCTCCTTAGAGGGCTATAAATGAATATAAACTCTTAACAGTGTAGGGGGAATTAAAGATCCTGTTGACGTCTAACTTGGTTTCGTGTAGTTTCTGTTAAATTATTTCTGGAAATAATTAATTTAAAAGGATTAGACCCGCAATTTCGATTAGGTACAAGAAGTACTCAGGGGATGCAACTCTAAAAAGACCATAGAAATATGGGGTACAGTTTGGGGTAGAGTTTTTTAAAGCAAAAGCTTTCACCAAAATCAGGTAAATAAGCACCAGCTATTTAGATGGTCTGTTCTTATCCACCTCTGTCATCCACCACAATTTATTTGTTTATTTTTGTGACATCAAAAGATACTCCAGGCATGGCTCTATCTGAGACTCAAACACAACTGTTCATGTTTGCCCACTATGATTGGATAAGCTTCCTGCTTCTGCTTCCTATTTGACACTGTAAAAATACGGGGGGGGGGGGGGGGGGAGAGAGAGAGAGAGAGAGAGAGAGAGAGAGACTGGATTACATATCAAAAGGCTCCAGTACGGAGTTAGTAAATCACAGACATTCTGCAGACCTTGAAGAACGTATTGCCAGTTTCTCATAACTTCAGTCCTTCTTCTAATTGTAGTTTGACACACCGTGGAGAGATTACTACAATCTCCTTGGCTCACCAATTATTTTTAATTGGCATATCCTTGACTTCTGAACAGTGAAAAGAAATAAGCTTTATGAAGCAAGCCTGAATATGTGATCCTTCAAGTGTTTTGCTTTTCCCACAAGGATTGCAGCAACATTTTTCTTGTAGACTGCTTTGTGCGAATTCCTCCAAAAGACAGGGTAAGAATCATCATCTGACTATCCGGTGGCCCACTGCTAAGGTTATATGTAGTCCACTATTTACTTTGCTCTGAAAATCAAAGCAGATATATTGTTTTTCATCTTGTTCAAATATTTATGTGGCTAAAACAAAAAAAGAACCCGAACAATAATCACACCTGGCAAGAGAAAAAGAAAGCATTGAGGCATTAATAGTGCCTGGGGCTTTAACCCTCTATCATTGTGATTGGAACTGTGTCCATAACAAGAAAGTTGCAGAGGAGCATTCCCAATGGTAAAATTGCTCATATGCAACCAGTGCAATATTGGTTTGGAACCAATTTGTTTATGAAGTTCAAAACTATGACATCATACCATATACCAGTGATGTAGCCATCGATGTGCTCTATACGCATGTGGTATTGTGGAACAATCACATGAACTAGTGGCTCTGAAATTGTGAAAACAGCTTAGATAACATTTTCCTCAGGCTACTGTGAACCCTCCAAAGCTTGGGGGCATAGCTTATTGCTTCCTGACTCAAAGAACCTTCGTTTCAGAAACTAGGAATTCCATCTAAACTACCATAAATATTCTTTTTTGAGCAGAGGGGGAAAGTCTTAAAATGCAAGGGGGGAGAGGTACAATAAAATAGCTCACCACAAGTTTCCTGTCCTTTAGTACATAAAAGTTCTTATCTGGTATTCTGCTCCAGCACAAAAATAACTTTCCATTGGCCTCTGATACCGGGACAATAACAGCAAGCACTGTATATATTAACCCAGGCTGGAACCCTGCCAGTAAAATGTCTCAACTTCATATGGAATCCAGATTGGAGTGGAATTGAATTAAATGACGACAAGCTGGTTAAACTTAAACTTGGAGAGCAAGCTGGTGAAAAAAAGATCAAAGTGTAAGTAAGCCTTAAAAGAAGCTTTTTAAAAGAACCTAAGCAATATTTTATATGTTGTTTCTAAAAGAAGGAATAGGTGTGAGAAGGCATGGATTTGGGCTCATTTCAGATCTGTGTCATTTTATTGTGCAATTTACTATAACATTTAAAGCCATATTCAATGTTCAAAATAGTCCAGGGCCACGGCTGACTAAAACAGACCAATCAGAGAGAAGAAACTCCTGGAGTATTTTCTTCCAAAATGGAATAAAAACTTCATGACAAAGCAACCTTAAAGGACATATTCCTCTGGGTCGCTTTGGCAACAGAATATTCTTGACAACAGAAAGTCAGAAAACTCTGCCACTCTTGTACTTATCTCAGTATTATTTGGCCATTCTAGTGTGGTTAGATACTTTCTAGTTGTAAGCAATCGGATAACTCAAGTTCTGGCAATTTAAATTCTAGAACTAAGATCAATTAAGTTTACACTGATATCCATATAAGCTTACAGAAAGAGCTGCAGTAAGCACTGAACCTCTGGCAATTCTGCTCAGTACTTTTCTAATAACAGAAACTATTGTGTGTTTAATCACCATCTTATCTGGATTCCTGGATAAGCTTACAAAGAGCTTTACAATAGCTTATATTTCTTTCAGGCATCTGAATGAAGTGCACAGAGATCTCCATTAGCATCCAAATACATACCTGGGGACAGGGCTTGTATATGTCCTGTTCCTCTCCATTCAACTCTATTCAAGGGCAGATAAATGTGTTCAGTCTATCATCTTCATTGCAATATAATCCTAAGCCTGTTTACTCAGTTTTAAGTCCCACTGAGATAAGGACTAAGATATTAAATTTAATAAACTTATAAGTAAATTTTATATATCAAGCCAATAAATGGGACATGAGGCTCAGCTTGAAGCCTATATGCCCATCCCATTTCATGCATAACCCCATCATCTTCAGATAACACAATGTGACCATTTTTTTCTCAAGTCATTATGTTCCATATATAAGCCTATATAAGATATAAGCCTTCACCAGGGTGATCTGTCTCCAGACCGATTCTTCAGCTGTACCAAGCTGTATCCACTACAATTGTAATTGAATCCATCTACCTTATCTAATAGTTGAATGTCTCTGTGATGCTTCCTTACCATAATGATCTCAAAAAGCAGAAGGTATTTACTGCCTAAATATTCACTGATATTGATATACACGACCTCTTTCAATCTATTTACTACTGTGTCGTGCTTCAAATTTGTTGGCATTCTTCAGTCAGAACCTTTACTTGTTTATTTGTTGCTTGACATATTTTTGTCGGTATTCCACTGATTTCTCTAGCCTTCTAACTTGATAATGACTAGAATGGTGATTCCGGTGGATCATTTAAAGAGGGAATACATCTTTTTCTCATGTATCAAGTAGACATTCAATTATTTTAGGGGGCTTAAATTTGGGGGCAGAAGAAAAATGGTGAAATAATATGAGAGGATAGAGTCACTTGCTCTAGTTTATTTTAAATCAACCTAGGCTCCTAGAACCAGCTTTGCAGAGTTTTCTGAGCCAAACATAATGATCTTTTCCCAAAAAGTGGTGTTTTTAGCTTCAAAATATGTTATATCCAAATGCAGTGGCAAAAGGGAAGGTCTCCCTTTCCAGTGATGGATCAAAAATCAAATATTATAATCCGTAAAAGAGGCCTTTCTTTCTTGTACTAATCTTCCACATATACTAGCTGGTTCTGCTAGTATTTGGAAGAACATGATACAGATTATTGAAAACATAACCCCATAGCCTTATTCAAGAAAGAAGTCCAGTCAGTTCTAAGCTAGCACTAGGTTCCTGTATAATTCTTGTTCTTTTTTGGTTGAATAGGATAAGGTGATTTGTTCTCCATACAAACATCCAGGAAAGAAAATTTTTAAGAAAATGTAATCCTACGGAATTATGCAGCCAAGTGGTTGATACTGGGCCACAGGCATAATAATTGGAATAATGAGACATAGAATTTCTACATTTGTTGTTTGAGAAAGAAATTGGACACATTCATTCAGAAAATTACACTGTTTACTGCTCGAGACATGCAATTATTAAGCGAATCTGGCTTCCCCCATTGACTTTGCTTGTTGAAAGCTAACTGGGAAGGCTACCAATGGTGATCACATGACCCCAGGTAGATGCAACTGTCATTAATACAAGCCAGTTGCCAAATGCCTGGATTTTGATCACATGACCAGGAGGATACTGCAATGATCTTAAGTGTGAAAACTTGCCACAAAGTCACTTTTTTCAGTGCCATTGTAACTTTGAATGGTCGCTAAATGAATGGTTGTAAGTTGTACTTGAATACAACATGATCAGTGACTGAATAATATCAATTAGACTTCATGGCAAATTCATTAATATAACAGTTATCCAAGCTTATGTTGATGCAAAAAAGAGACAAGTTGAATGAGTTTTATGGTAAAGTTCAATCTGAAATTGATGGAACAGGCAAGCAAGTTGTGCTGCTTATAACTGGAGGCTAGAAAAGTTGAAAAGGAGGAAAATGGGGTTGGATTGTATGGCCTGAGCAAATATATTGGTTTCTGCCAATTCAATTGTTTTTTTATTGTTAATACAGTTTTCAAAAAATCGAAACAACACTTTTATCCATCAGAGGGAGTACACAAAACTCAATTTGACTAATTATTGGCATAAGAAAGCAGAAGAGCTCTATTATAACAGCAAATATGTGTCCTAGAGGTGACGATGGAAGTACTCACATGCAAGTTCTAAATCAAGCTAAAGTGGAAAAACAAAGCAAACAAGTTTCCACAGTATGATCTTTAGCATTTGTACGTCATTGTCAAGAAGAACACTATAAGTTTCTTTGAAGTTCTGAATCTCTTTCGTAAAAAACCAGGGTTGTTAAGAATGAACGTGAAAGAGATCAAGAAATAGAAGAAAACAAACTGGATGTCAGAACAGTAGAGTTTGCCAAGAAGAGAAGTCCAAGCCAAATGCAAACCCAAGAAAGACAAGGATCTCAAGAACTTAGCAAAGAATTTCAGAGAGCTGTTAGAACAGACTATAAACAACAACAACAACAACTGTAAAGACTTTAAAAATAGAAACAAACATGGAAAAACAAGAGGAAAAATCAAGTCTACTTCAAGACCAAGGCAAATCATGACTCTTAAAGGTTACCTAAGAACTGTTCAAATGGCATTTCTTTGCTTCAAAAATCCTGCCCTTCTGGATTTTTGCTTTTGGAAAGAGGATTACATTTAAAGGAAAATGTGAAAAACAAGAGAATCTGGTCCAGGCATATCAGCTACCCTTTTAAGCCTAATTAAAATGTTGGTGTTGGGCCAAATAGTTATTTCTCATCCTGAAAATACTGTACTCCCTATTATGGACATTACCAGGGTTAAGACATTCACTGTAACTATCACTAAGTGCTGGCAGTTCAGTCCTGAAAGGATTAAATACCTTGATTCATATCCAAAAAGGCTCTTAACATTTTCCTATGCACCTGAGCCCACAATATTTTTAACGTGAGACCTGTGAAAAGCTAAAAAGAATTTATAGTTGTTTCTATTATAGCATGCAATCAGAGACAACTTCATTTCTCCTTGCTAAATAATCACAGTGAAATTGTCAGGGATTTCTAAGATTGTCAGTTTTGACAGGGAATCATTCCAAGGAGCTGGATAGTGATTGCAAAAAATATTTTGTTTGGTAGCTTAATGAATAATCCCACCCACTGATAATTGGAATTAAAGAGTCAGCATGACAACATTTTATAGCTGGAGCCCCCATAACAATGCTACGAAACGGGTTTTCCATACAACTGATACGAAAACAGTACAGAAGGACTTAATTTAAAAAGAAAAATCAAAGTAAAGCAAATCCAAAGGTCAGCACTTCAGAGGAATTTCAATGAACACTGCAATAGCAGGGAGAAACTATGAGTCAGGCATAAGACCTTCCTTCATATAAATCTTCTGTGTAAACATTAAATATGCCATGCTAACTATAAAAATTGATCACCTGCAGTCAAAATTACTGGGTAATAAAACTACCATGTAGTTCTTATGGAGTGCATTCTTTACTAAATAAGGAAGATAAGGCATTCTGGTTAAATTTCATAATTATATTTGTAGCCTTTTTTGAACAAGCTTGTTTATATAGCAGGATGTGCTAAACCCAGATAGATCCCAGGTTCTGTAGCTGATAAACTACTACTTATGTAGACTACCCTTTTGGCATGTCTTAGAAGAGTGATAGCAAACCTTTTGGACTTGGCCTGCCACACATTCAGAAAGTGCCTAACTTGACCACCTCTGAGCAAAAGAGAAACAATTTTCTGCTTTTCCGTCCATATAAGCTACCCTGAACAGCGGTATGCAACTGTGCATGCAAAAGTAGGTCCCATTCCCATTGCATTTTCCAAGGGTCTGGAGACTTGCGCAGTCTCTGCAGCCTCTGAAAACCACATGAAAGCAAGCCCAGTCCATGTGCAGATGATCTGGAGGCCACGCAAGAGCCCATCCCATTCTTGGCCATGCTTTCACTTGTTGGATGTTGGTAAATGATGGCATGTGATAATGTATCATAGGTTTGCCATCACTGACTAAGGAGAATGATAGTGTGACATTTATGATTAGACTACTATGTTGTTTTAAACAATATACAAAAAATAGTTATACTTTTCTGTTAGGAAGTAGAATTGAATCATAGGATCAAAAGAGATCCTATGCAGCTGGTAGGGGAAATGCTGTTACACAGAAACAGTCTAAAATTTATCACATGCAGATGTTTGGAGAGACCATCTTATCACCAGCCCCATAAATCCTTACACCACACCTGAAGAAGTATTATACCCAAGGGCCATATTCCTTCAATTCAGCAAAAATCATATGGGAAATACTTGGTTATTATCCCTTAACTTGATTATGGTTGAATGTTGGCATTTATAAATTCCTACAACTACATACTGGACATTAAAATATAGGAAACCCATTAACCAGCAGAACCAGCTGCCTTATAAGAAACAGATCTCATCAAGATAGAAGAAATGTTTGTTAAAGTTTAACTTGCTTTTGTAAAAAAAAAAAAAACATTAAAAACCCTGAAGGTAACAGGGCTTTATATTTCTGAATTCCAGTAAATTAAGTTTGCAGACCTTGGCTCTGGAACAGGAATAGGTTTACAGGGAACATTTTTAAACACTTAAAATACATGGAAAAAACCTGCCACAAACTACACTTCTTTTTTAAATGAATAAAAGGATTGGAATCCTTGATGAACAGCTGCAAAGGAAGATTATTCAAACTCAGTAAGGGACCCCAACTTGTCTTCCTTTCATTAAAAAACAAATTCAAGCAGAACACTCTTAAGGGTATATATATGCACAGTTGTTACCTTCGACTAATTCTTCACCAAATGCTTTCTGTTCATTCTAAAGTGACTGATGAAACTGCACAGTAAGATTGGGAGCAGAAAGGCAATTCTACATTTTCCTGATTTTCTTCACAGTGATCAAGAATGCTGCTAATAAAGTCCTGTACTTGTCTCTATTTGAAATAGGTAAATTGGAAATACAATCTGTTCATATTGGATTAGATTGAGCAATATTTCATTAGAAGGAACAGCTCTTGCATTTCATGTGTTCAATTTCTTGATGCAAACCTTTCTTCCCTATTGTATAAATATCTTTAGATAATTTAGAGTCCTGCTCACCTGCTTTTCCTGCCTAATTGCTTACAAGACTATTACTACAATAAGAAGAAGAAACTATTGATGAAAAAGCAGAAAAGCGCTTTAAGCATGGCATTTATCCAAATGTCATGCTCATAGGAAAGACTGACAGAAACAGCAAAAGGATGACGTTCTCTTCTCCCTTGCAGAATTTCTGAGCACTCTTGCATTAGTTCTTCCTAATGATGTAATTCTAACCATAACATAGCAAACTTCAGGAAACTAGCAGTTCAATTCCTAGCTCTTGAACTGACCAGATTGTTGGTATCAACCATAGAGGAACTCAAGACATCACCATAACAATATCGTCTCAAACTCATCCCAGGATAAAGTGGGATAAAGTGTGATGAATCAAAGAAAGGTACAGTTGCTTCTATCAATCATAAGCATAAGGATTTGCCATCATGGCAACAAACTCAGCCTACAAAAAGTGTAGGAGTGAGTAAATCCATCATGGCATCTTCATTCAGAGTAGTGTCTCTTGCTCAAGTTTTCAAAACTTTCCAAAAACTGGACAATTTGGATAGATAATGCTATATTGCATAGCTCAGGATCCATTCATTTACAACACAAAATTCATGTGCTGCTAATTCACAGGCAGTGGTTTTCACAGCAGTTAATTGCAAAGTGCAGACTGAGTCAAAAGAGTGTCAAGTAATAAAATGCTAGATGTATCGATCAAAATCCCAGTTCTCCACCAAGAACAGTTTGCTCATATATTGATTTTTGCAACACTGTTATGACTAGGGACACAGCAGGGCCTTAAAGTAAGATAAGATGACACATGAACTTTGATCACAGCTGGATTAGGACAAGATCAGAACAAAAATAAAGGCAGATTCCAATAATATATCCAAGAGTTGTTGTTTTTTTTAAAACAGTCAGTCTACTAAAAAAATAAAAACATTTAGGAAAAGAGTAGATTAACAATGTTAAGACTTCTCAAAGCTTTAGAGCCAGTTCTATTAAAAAAATAACATGCAGTAATGGGGAATAGCTGTAGCTCGGGTGTAGGATGAGGATGAAAGGTCATTCTCCAAGCTTGTGGGCTGGTTTCCAAATATTTTGTTACCAGGTTAGATAACATCTTCAGCAGAGTTTAGGGGATGTCAGCATCAGTGTTCTTCTGTTTATAAGGGCTTCATGTGGTCAGTAGGTCTTGTGGTGAGATCCAGCTTGCTCTACTTGAGTATATCCATAAAAAGGGACAAGGTGACTTTTTTTCTCATGTCAGACTGGGATTGATGCAAGTCTGACTTGGCCAAAAAACAAACAAACACCCACAATCTACTTTCCATTCCTCAAAGGAGCAGCTTAAGGCCACAATTCTATCAGCATTTACCTTGGAAGAGAATCTCATTTAATGGATATTAATATGATTGCACTATACAGAGAAAATGGGACTTCAATACCAGGGGAATTACTATGGGTACCAAGTTACACATCTGCATTCCAGGAAACGAATGCAAATCTGGAAAACTAAACTAGAATTTGGATTAAAAACAAAACTTTACTTTTAAAGAGCAAAATATTTCTCATTTTGTCATTAAATGTTCACAATAAAATGAGCTGATTAGCTGAGCTAATGTTTGGTTCAGACATCCCAAATAATATCCAACTATCAAAATGACTGCCAACTAAAGAAATATAAACATATTCTAAGAGGTTTAGCCAGCTAAGGCAAATAACAATGAGAAATAATATGAAGGATAGCATTTATATTGTATGTGAGATGAAAAGGGAGTGGGGGGATTTGATTTCCAAAACAAAGATAATCTTTGGGAAAAGTTCTGAAAACACATTTAAAAATTGTGAAATACAAGGGATTTTACAGCAGTGACAGGTATATTTAAAATATTCAACTTTAAAAACATGATAGACAATACTGCTGAATTACAAATGTCTTTGAAAGCAAGATGTCTTAAGTTAGTAATAATGGCAAATGCGCCACCTATCAGCTACTAAGGGACATTACAGTTTTATAGCAGCCAGAGGTCAAAACATGAAGGTCAATACAAAGCAGACATTTCTAATACTTTTTGTTGAACCAAGTCAATCTTACTAGGGAAAAATCTGTACAAGACATTTTTGCTGCAGGGATGAAAAATGAAGCCTGTTTAAAAATAAGGAAAAACATGCCAAAAACTAAAAATAAGTTGTGTTGCAATCATTATTAATATCTGTAGTACATCCTAATACCCTGTTTCTCCAACAATACGGCCACCCCCAATAGAAAGTCCCAGCATGTTTTATAGGCATGAAATGAAATTAAGCCCCTCCCCCTAAATTAAGGCCTATATTAAAATATGTGAAATGGGGGGAAAACGGCGGGGGGGGGCTTGCTGTTAGGAAGCACTTTTGTTGCACTCCCGGATATGGTGCTGCCTGCGTTGACCCTGATACAAAGTGCCCCACCAACGCCGAGGTCAACATCCAAGCTGTCGCCGCCCGCCCTAAGATGCATGGGGGAGGGAATTAAGTCACCCCTGAAAAGACGGCCTAGCCGTTTTTTCGGGGCTCAAAAAGAAATAAGACCGGGCCTTATTATCTGAAAAACACAGTAGAAGCAAGAGATAACTGTTGAAAGTATCAATTGTTAGCTCTAAAAAACTACTGAAGTTAACGGTTCTTTCACCTATCTGCATATCAGTGATGATCTCTAGGAAGGAAGTAGCACTCACAAGTGCCCTTATTTTCCTGGTTTGTTTTCAGAGAAATCAACAGTGGATGAATTATTTGTTAATATCTCAAAATGACTTTCAACTGCAAGGCAGTTATAATGTGTTTAAAGAAACAGTTGTGCCCCTCTCCGTATATAGGAGCTGAATCAGCAAAATTTCAACTTACCATACCACACAACAAGGTACATATATCACTATATTGTGGCCCTCATAAAGTGATTAGAGCGGTGGAAGGAATCATCACTCTTCCACAACTAAGATTAAATAGTCCAATATAAGAACAAAAGTAAACAAATGGAGAAGGAAAAGGATGAACAACAACACCCCAGGGAAATTGCTGGATGGGATGCATGAAACATCATGCAATTTTAATATTTGGATACCAACTTCTTTTTTGGAAGCAAAATCTATGTAGACAACCAACCCATGTATAAAGAAGCAAGCTTACAAATAGGTGTACCTCTCTTTTAAGTTATTAAACTGGGATGAAACCTATCTCACCATCTAAAGGAGAACAGGAAATGGAAGCAACCTCACAACATGGATAAACCGGTATGTGACTCGCACCTCAAGGTAACAATTGCAAAGCAAACAAGTTCAAAATTTGGAGTTGAACAAGCAAAAAGTTGCATAGACAGACTTGGGAGGAGGTCCATTAATAAGTTGTTTGTATATGTTGTTTATGTTTAAGCTTTTCAACGTTTTTCCTTTGTAAAAAGAATTAAGTGTGGAAGACTGAACAGCCCTGGGATTGAACAACACTGCTACCTTTCAAGTACAAACAGAAAAATCAATCAAACTGTAAATCAGATGCAAGGCCAAACAGAAGTAAAGTATCACAACTCACCAGAAATCATGTGCAAATCAGATGCCATCCCCTTGCTTATCAGTTCATACTGGAAGCCTGTAATCTTCCTACTAATGTCCTGCTGAGGGGTAGCCTCAACAAAAAGCCCACCTTGGTCAAAGTTGAAGCAATACACACTGGTAGGACTATGATCTCCCTCTTGGACCAGTAGTTTTAGTTCTCCAGTTTTTTCCAAATAAATATTTGCTCCTGCAGAGTTCTTATAAGGTTTTATGCAAACAGTCCAATGTTTGTAAGAGGAAGAGATAATATTGGGTCGCAGATTGACGATCAATGCTCCGGTGGGATACATCCATTCTATGGTTCCTTCAGAACAACGGAGGTAGACTTGTTCAACATCTTTTCTGTGGGACTCGTGAGTTAATCCACTATGAAAAAAGAAAGATAGAGACATTATAATAGAAGTGCCTTGATTTATTTTACAAGAATATTATTTGCACTCAGACAAAAGCTACTGCAAAAGACTTGAAAGACGATTGTGGAAAACTACAATGAAATAATCGCTTCAGGCTTTTTTAAGGGTTTAGAAAAGCTTCCAATTTTATTAAGTTGTATTGGCTACTTGCCTCAAATAGCCAAATTAATCAAGTCTGCTAACATCAAGTCTATTCCAAACCATGGAGTAATGTTCAAATTAAGTCCTCCCATAAAATAAATTAAGCAACTAGACCAAACTGTTTATGAGAAAAATGGATTAGATACAACTTTTAGCCTCAAGTTCAACCCTATGTGACAACCCTGCCAACCAACATGAGAATGCATTTATATACCATAATCAGTCATTAGATTTCCAATAGATTGCATTAAAAAGCTGTCAATGCAATTTTAATAATATAAATGTTAATGTTAATCTTCTGCATAAATTAGCTGTGGGAGATACAGTTTGGAGTGTGGGGAGAAAACAAGGGACAACATACAATTATTATTTGAAATAAAATGCTTGCCATACTGGAGATGCAACAAAATATACTGTTCATGGGAAAACTTCAAGAAACTTAAATTTTAATCATTAGCATCATCATATTATAAATTTATTGGCTGGAAACTAAGTTTGTCAATCACATCAAGAGCTGACAGCTTGTGGAAGAATGAGCTAGTTCTTGATCTTCATGCTCCTCAATGATTTCAGAAATGCAACTCTTAATAGAACTTCTGAGTTTTAAGTGTTAAAAAAAGTGGTGGGTCGTTGATGTTTATGGTTACAGATTGTAAGAATACTCTTCTCAAAATGTCAATGCATTGTTGTGGCAACAAGTTAAACTCAGAACTGAATCAAGAACACTTCTCAAGGCACCAACTGCTGGTCCTACCAATTCTGGTTTCCTGATCACCTCCATTAATCAAATGAGAATTATAATTCAACCGAGCCTGTAGGACTGTTGCATGGCTGAATATTACAAGAGCTACAGTAAAGTCCTACTTGAAAGTGTGAATTTGCTATTTCTTCACAATAAAGTCAATGCATTTGGCTCAGAAACACACTGTTTGTTCCAAAACACAAAAAGCTTTCCAGTGCAAAAAATTGAGTCCTGAAACTCATTAATCTACAGACAAACTATACTTTATTGATGGCCTTAATAATGTAATTTCCTGAATGGAAGAAGTTCCCAATTCAAAATACCATGGATTATTTGAAACTTCTCCAATACCAAAATGGGACCTTTCAGTTTGAAAGAAAAACAAGAGAGTATTCATGCTTTGAAGTTTTTAGCAATATGTGATTCTGGAACTAAGCACACAAGCTTTTCTTGTGACTAAAAGGAAAGAGTGCATTGTTTTCATTGAAACTAATAATATCAAAGAAACTATAAAGGAATAAAGTAGAATTAAAAAGACAAGCAAGTCAGGATACAAATCCACCAAGTTCCGATTGAATAGATGATTCACAATACTGAATGCATTTCAAGACAACTTGAGTTGACTTGGCTAAAAGCTCATGACCTAGTTAAAACTGTCAAGAGTTGGTGGAGATAAGAGAGCTCTCTATGGCTTGAAATATTTGGTGGAGACAGAAAACATCTGCTTAGACAGGGGTTAGATGATTCATTACCAGAAGGTGTTAAGAGGTCTGATGGACTAACAAATCTTCCCTTTCCGGATAAATATGGTGATATCAAATGTCTGAACTAAGTACAAAGCAACTTCTCTAATCCACATTTATATATATAGGCAGTTCCAGGACCAATTGCCAAATCATCTCATGTTCCTGTTATCTGCTGTATGTAAAGAATTATTCAAAGTATTAAACCAAGCAAGTTAAGTGCCCATATTTTGAAGCAAACCTGCATTGACTCTCAGGGTGCAGAAGAAGCTATTGACACTCACCTTGAGTGTTACATATATAAAATGATGTTGGTTTGATTTCAAGGCAAGAATAAATGACCAAAGTTCTTACACAAACAAGACAACCCAAAAATCATAACTTACTTCCTTTCCATTTGCTGGTAGAAGACTAATAATCCATGCAGTATTTTAGTTTTACCTACATATGTAAGGTAAAACTGTAAGGCCATATAATTCATTTTAAGGCAGTTAGTCTTAATGGAAAAACTTCAGAATTACCTAATCCCACCCACAGACAAGAAATTGCCTTGTTTACTTCCAAACCAAACCGAGATATGTCAACAGTATTCATTCTTACAAAGTGAAACATACATTGACAGAGGCAGTAGTTATGAATATATATATAAAACTGTGGTTCGTTCCCCTTTTTGTTCAGAACAATGTTATTTATATCCACTAA
Source organism: Hydrophis major (assembly GCA_033807585.1). NCBI lineage: Eukaryota > Metazoa > Chordata > Lepidosauria > Squamata > Elapidae > Hydrophis > Hydrophis major. Next base: position 171,966,406 of record CM066329.1, read on the forward strand.
TGGGAACTTCAGGCCTTTCTAAGACCAGCCTGCTACAGGAACAGCTTGACAACTTAGAAAAAACATGTTTGGCTGTATTTTTTTTTTAAAGAAGAACTTACTTTAAGTGGAAGGCCTGGCTGGCATTTACACCTTTGTTATCATTCAAATCTTTTAACTTTGAAGGCAGGATACCACAGATTAGTGGCAGCTTGTACTTTAGACCTCATCTGCTGCCACAGTAACAAATATAACTTCTAAAGTTACACGCCAGAAAGAATAGGCTGTAATCCTTCATACAACAATGGGATAATCACTGTAAAAAAAACCCTTAGAGAAAAAGTGCCAGAATTTTGAAGATGGGCAATTAGGGCTGGACAAAAAGCCTTCAGAATTCAGAGTTGTTGTTGCTGGCCAGGGGATACTGAAAAGTGTAGCCCAGTGCATCTGCAGAGCACGCAGCTATCCTAGGATATGAGAAGCTCAACTGCTTGATTTTTTTTAAAGTCTAATTAGAGACTTTAGCTAACCATTCTTAAGAATTCTCATGTACACATTAATGGCTGTTTATTCATCACCAGTCTTGACAGATTCTAAGCAGATACACCAGCTCATATTAGATAGAAGAAAGAAACGCTATTTTGCAGCATCAAGTAATGTTGTCAGAAGTTTGTGCTCCTCTTGAAGAAAAATGGTGAGTCCCTCTCATCACTGGCCCTGCTGAACTTGCCTTTCTAGAAGGCCAAGCTGAATCTGTGACCTATTTATCTCTTCATATTCATTAGCTCATTCTTGTTTTTTATTTATAATAGCAGCCTACTAGATTTTAATAAAGGCAATCTTGACAACCTGAAGTTGTGTGCAGTGGTGTATTAACCATTAAGCAGACTAAGCACGTGCTTAGGGCACCAGGCCCAAAGGGGGCACCACAAAGTTGAGAATATGGCTTTGTGTGTACAGTATGTACAAAAAGGGGGGGGCACCAAGATTTGTCAGTGCTTAGGGCACCAGTGAGCCTTAATCCTCCACTGGTTAGGTAAATTTGAAGTCCACACATCTTCAAGATGCCAAGGTTGAGAAACACTGGATTAAGGACACATTGGCAATACTTTGGGGATGGGAGGATGTTTTTGAGAAAGAGGAGAACACACACACACACACACAGCACTTGCTGGAACTAAATCAACCTTTTTTTTCTCCCCCAGGATCACAAAGCTGCTGTAAAAGGCAACTATGTGATATTAAGAAAAACACAACTATTTTAAGGAACTGCTGAGAAAGGCTGGATGAACCTCTCCATGAACACTGAAGCCCCTTTAAGCCTTCAATACTGAAGTATTGCAAGGCATTATCATTATCAAAGCCCATGAGTAAGATATGAAGGCAACAGTCATCTCCTACTATTGCTCCTTACTGACTAGTATTCAGAAACATATATGCCTATTGCTGGACATTATGCATCTTAATACATTTAGAAAGATAGAAATAGCCATAAGGAAAAACTTCCATACAGCTAAATCCATACAGCAGAAATCCAAAGCAACATTCCTAGTCCTACCTAGAGGTGCCTGAGATGAGACTTAAAAACATGAAGCTTAGATTGCTATGGCCAGCAGAGTATTGTGACTTATACCACAGCCACCTGTTTGGTCAATTCCATCTATTTTTCAGACATCTGATGTTTTTTTGTGCAATTGCAAGTGTCAGCAAACATGCGTCATTCCCAGAAACTAAAATATTAAATGACAGATTGGGGAGTGGGGGAAGTGTTGGGTAAGCCCCATTACAGGGAAGTGAGTCATGCTGCTCACACACATCCCTTGTGGCTGGCATTCAGGACACTGACAAGCCCAGAAGAGAGACTTCATTCATCAGTAGAGTAATATATTAATGGTTTAGTGTTGCAGCTGAGAGACAGATATAAATCGGGAATACTGCCTCTGTCCTTTATTTTATGAAGTGAGTTAAAAAGCAAGTCGTGCTCTTTAGGTTGCTCCTCCCCCAAATAATATTTCCATTTTATGTTATGGAAATATTGTGCCACTAATTTTAGGAAGAGATAATTCAGACAAGGGTACGGCCTTACCCCCACACAATCTTGTTAATAATCAAACCTGAATCAAATGTGATAGTATGACATTTTAAAAAAGAAGTCTTGGCAGACATCTACAAGCCAATGCCCATTTTCAAAAACGGGGCATATATGTGATCAAATCCATGCATGCACATTTATGAACTTCAATTAAAAGAAAAATCAGGCATGAAAGTTATTGTTCATTCAATACATGAGCAAACAGAAAATGGTTCCAAGAATTTTTGGTCTGAAATATTTTTGGTCTAATAAGGAAACAGAGACACAATCTCTTTAACATACTTTCAACATCTTTAATTATAGATATACAAAATAAATTCAAGTAAATTTGTTAATCATATGAAGTGTAGATTCTTGATTCAGTGGCTACAGCAAGTTTTGTGTAGGAGTCCACAACCAATTTCGAGCAATACATCATGCTGATCTTGAGAGAAGTTGGTTCTAAGTTGATTAGAACTCTGCTGCCAAAGAATTGTTTACTTTTTTACACCAAGCAATTGTAGCAAATCATACCAACAGGAATATGGCAGCAAAACTTTAGATTCCCTATATTAGCTGAACTGTGTTTTAGGTACAGGCCTTGTAAAATTATCTGACAAAATTCAACAAGTGTTCCCTGTTTCAGGGACTTATCTTTCTAGATAATGGAATTATTTTGCTATAGGGCATGTGACAATTCTTAACAGGTGAGATAATCTGTGATAGCTAGAGTTCAATCTTTCCCCGAAGGATTTCCAAAAAGAATTCTTTCTTCCAGAAAATAAAGCAAAACACACGTGCACACCATTTAAGCCTGGGGCTACTGCCCTAATATTGCCTTTTCAGTTTGCATAAATCCAAAAAAAAAATCATTCCTTGTCATTCTACTTGTTTAAAAATAAATTGCTTTGTAAACATCAAATACAGGTTGCAGCAATGGATTAATGACTAAATGAAAGCCTTTTCACATCTACAGCAGATTTCTGAAAACCATAGGACAAGATTTAAAGTACAGGTAGTCCTTAACTTATGATCACAATTGAGCCCAACATTATGTTGCTAAGAGAGACATTTGTTGAGTTTGCCTCGTTTTACGACCTTTCCTGCCACATTTGTTTTGAATCACTGCAGTTGTTTTGAATTAGTAACACGGTTGTTAAGTGAAACTGGCTTCCCCATTGACTTTGCTTGCCAGAAGGTTGCAAAAGGGGATCATATAACCCCACAGATACTGAAACTGTCATGAGTGAATTGCCAAGCCTCTGAATTTTGATCACCTGCCTGTAGGGATGCTGCAATGGTCGTTAAGTGTGAAAGAACGATCCTAAGTCACGATCACGTTGTAAGCTGAACATTCACTCAACAGGAACTGTTTATTTTAAGTTGAGGACTACCTTTATTACTGAAAGGGTGGGAGGAAGGGAATCAGATGCAGAGAAAAATGTAGAGGCTAAGGGGATTTAAAGATTTCACAAGCATGACAATTAACATAGCTGTGACATCTAAGGAATTATGGCCAAGAGCTTTCTGTTAGCAATCCTGATTAAAATCTAAAGGAGCAGGGGTGACGTTATGCCACAGGTGTAAGAGAGACAGAGGCTCAGCTCGGAACATTTTATGAGATCTGTGTTATACAATATAGCAGGTGAACTCCAAAGGAACTCAGGAGAATGTTAACTACCCTCTCTCTGGAGACCTTCTTGCCCACACATAGACACACCAGTTTTAAGGTTTCCAGGGAACAACTTCCAAATGTACGCAGCAAACATCCAGGTTTCCAATCTTAATAAACTATCTCCCCACCAAAACAAAAACCAACTTCAGTAATCCAAGGCGTTTTGAGGAAATAAACAAGCCCGGGTGCTAATTCAGGTATTAATGAAAAGGCAGGTCTATTGAGGTGACTGGTTAAAAAAAAAAAAAGAAGAAGGGCTATATGTTGGCAAAGGAGAAAAAAAAAAAAACCCCCAACGTCACAACTTTGATAAGGGCGAAACAATCTTTACACATTCGCAAACACGCCGATGATAAACCCTTCTCCGTTTTTCCCCTCTCAAAGGCGACTGGCAAAGCCTCCCCGAGTTACGCTGAAGTTAGTACAACAAACAAACCAACAAACAAAAGGTAGCAGGTCGCCAAGTTTAAAGTATGTTATTCTGGCGTTGAGTTGCACAGATGTGGAGGGTGCTACGGTGGCCAGGAGAGAAACTCTACCTTCGTCTGCTGAGCGCTCTCCGGCTTCCCTTCTCTCCCCCCCCCCCCGCCCCCACTCCTTCGTTCGTTGCTTTGGCAATATACTCATCCTGAACACTCCTGGAATGTTAATCAAAGTGTCCCTCTCCTTCTTCCTTCCAATAAATCAGAGCAAACAGCCGAAGGGGGGGGGGGAGAAAAGATTTCTTTTATCCCTCTTGCAACAATCAAATCCATGTGTTCCGGAGCTTCTGGAGCTAGCAAGCCCACGCGGAACTATACGCCCCCCTCCTCCCTTCCCTTCCCGAACGAAACTTCTCCGAAGAAGCGGTTTCGAGGACAGCTAGGATTCAACACCCACCCCCTACTCCCCCAAGGCGCACCCCCGACAGCTATGGGATGAAGTGGGGGTGGAGAAGCGGGAGTGGGGAGGAAGAGAACCAGCTCTCTTGGATCCATGATTCCCAAGCTTGGCATTCGTTTCGCTGTGAACCCCACTCAAACTCTCCGATCGCACAAGAGGGGAATTTCCCCCCCCCTTTTTTTTTTAAGGAAAGAAAAAGAAAAAAACGACCCTCTACAAAGTAGAGTTTCGTCTCTCCCTCGCCCCCCCCCTCCCATAAAAGGAAGGAGAGATCCTTAAAGGGTCTCTTTAAAAGCAGCGTTAATCGCCTCCGGTTTAGCAACCGCCAACCCAGAGAAAGGGAAAATGGGATCGAGCAAGAAAGGGGGGAGGGGGGGTGTCTTGAAGTCTGGATTCCGCAGGAGCGCACCTTGATCCCAGGAGCTGGGATATGCCCGGACAAAGATCCAACCTTTTTGGAAAACACACCTTACAGCGGCGGTAGGTCCGCCAACTTCACGCAGCCCCCCTTGCCCAGAGAGCTTCTTCTTACCTTCCTCTCCAACTGCACAAGTCGCTCGAGTATTGCGCCGTGCAGCCCCTGTCCAGTACCAAAAAACCCAGCAGCAGCAACAGCGGTGACGGCGGCGGGAGCAGCAGCCCGGGTGCCGGGGCTCTCCGCATGATCCCCGCCGGGCTGCCCTTAGAACGGACCCAGCAGAGGAGGGAAGAGAGAGGAGAGCGCCCGTAGCCTGAGCTTACATGGCGAGGGAAACTCAAACCGCTAGCACGAACCCATCCCTGCCGTCCGGCCACTTGGCTCAACAGTGCCCTCGCTCTCCTAGCCGGCGCTCTCTCAGCGTCCCAAGCTTAGTGGAGGGCGGGGGAACCGCTGCGCCTCGGAAACCACCCACTCCAGAGACCGCGGCTAAAACCGGCACTGGATTTCTTTGTACGGAGCGGGTTCCGTACCCTCCTGGCCTTCTTAACTTTGCTTTTCTAACTAAACCCGAAAAAAGCTCGCTCTCCGTTTTTGGAGTGACGGCAGCCAGTTGAATACAGCTACCGACGGCTTTCCTTATGGGGGGGGGGGGAACCTCGCAGGCCTCGAGAGCGAATTTTAAACGTTCACTGCTCGGGTTTTGGGTGTTTAAAGAAAGAGGAAGCTAAGAATGTTGGAACTTCTGCTAGGAGTGTTTCTCATTTTTTTTAAAATTGCGGATTGTTTAAAATAATAAAATTCAAGGTGGTCTGTGATGTGAGAAGGGAGAAGCTTTGACATTAAAAACAAAAACAAAAAACAGAAGCAACTGTGAAGAGGGAAAAATGCAGCTGAGGGGGAAATGCATGCCAGTTTATGGCTTCCCTTAGTACAAGAAGGGCAAAACTGAGACCAAAATCCAGGTCTGCACATCACAAATGTTCATCACAGAGAACAGACAAGGATCAGGAGCAAACAAGTCCATCCCAGACGTACAAAAGCCCAGTAGGGTAATGCTAGTGATCAAAGCTTCAAAATTATTTCTCTTTTAGTACTTCTGCATTAACTATACAGTATAGAATGTACCAAAAGTTAGGCCACATAGACTATTTGTTATATAAACGACATTAAGTATTTGAATTAGTTGCCACTTTCTTTCAAACATTTCCTTACTTGTTAACACATGGCCTTTGACATTTTTAAGTACAGTAACATTTGCTCTGAAAAAGTTAATTGGCCTATGACGGGGGTGACAAACTCATGTTGTCACAGTGGCGCATGTGACATAGCATGACTTTTTTCCCCTTCATTAAACCGAGGGTGGGCGTGGCCAGAGTGTGATGGGGATAAAGGATTTGGTACATCCCTTTTATTAGCGGTGAGTAACCTTTTGGGGCTCCTGTGCCAAAAATTGCGTGCACGCTTGTGCTCGCATGCCAGCACCCAGAAGGCAATGCACACGTTGCCCCCTGTGCATGCACATGTGATCCTCCCGCCCCCTTGCTTGTACTGCACCTCCCAGCTGATTTTCCACCCGTTTTTCAGCCTGCCAGAGGTTTGAGGGAAGCCTTTGCAGGCTGAAAACTGGGCCTGTTTCGTCACTTCTGGTATTTCCGGGAATACAGGAAGTGATAAAACGGGCCTATTTTTCGGCCTGCAAAACCTGCAGAGGCTTCCCTCAAGCCTCTGGGAGGCCGAAAAAGGCCCAAAAATCAGCTGGGAAGCCGCGTGCATGTGCAGTGAGGTAAGTTTGCCTGGGGCTTTTGTGCCCACACAAAAGACTCTGCGTGCCATAGGTTCGCCATCACGGCCTTATATTGTTCCTTTTTAGAAAAATGATTTATTGTACTCAAGCAAACATTTTAACCATCAAGGTTGCTGCAAATAAACTCCTTTCTAACCCTAAAGACTTACGGTGCCATAGTTAAATTGGTATGAAATATGAAATTGCACCTGCTCAATGACTTTCTTTAAACAAAAAAAAGGGGGGGGTTGTACATAGACATATAGAAGCAGTTGTAATCTCCCGGATGGTTCCAGATCCAATTAAAGATAGTTCTTGACTTACTACAGCACTTAGTGACTGTTCGAAGTTACAACAGTACTGGAAAAAAGTGACCTATTACTGTTTTTTGCACTTATGACCATTTCAAACTGACAGGCTCAAAGTTGACTCAGTCTTCCAACCTTCCAAGGTTGGTAAAATGAGGACCTATGGAGCAGGATATAAATGTAAGTGCTGTTGCTACTGCATCATCCTCATGGTCATGTGTTCAAAATTGAGGTGCTTGACTCAGATTTACGACAGTGTCCTGGGGCTATGTGATCCCCTTTTGCAACCTTCTGACAAGCAAATTAAATGGGGAAGCCAGATTCACTTAATTAACTGCAGTGATTAATTTAACAACAATGGCAAGAAAGGTTGTAATATGAGAGAAAATTCACTTGACAACTGTCTCGCTTAGCAACAGAAATTTTGGGGTCAGTTGTGGTCTTAAGTCGAGCACTACCTGCATTAATTAAACTGATCCCTCTTCCAACCACTGTGGTTGCTTCCACTGTTCTGTGGCATTACGAAGTTTGTTGTGAATACTGAACTTCCTATTTGCACTGGGAGACTTTAGATGTTCATTGGGGGAAGAGAGGGACAATTGATTCGGCTCATCTCTGACCATTATATCTGGGCATCAGCATGCAGTTAAGGAGAAGTGGCTTGACAAATTGCCATTCTGAAAAGCACCAGCACTTGAACACAAAACTGAGTGGGAAGAATGAAACTTTAGTGGAGCAAATGATGGTGTTTGTTGTGACATCTTCATGCAAATTATACTGATAAATCTGATAAATAAATCTATGTACTTACCTTCGATTCAATTTTATAGCATGACTGATGACTTAATGCATTGCTGAATGAGGCACATTTGATGATTGGCAGAAAAGTCTCAATTTACTGAATCTTACTCAGATTAAGATCTTCATTTTAAGAAAGGCAACTCTGGGTATCTCTCAGTATACTCATGTACTACCTAGAAATGTCAGTTCATCAGATAACATGTTCATTGGTATCAAAAGTTGGTGAGATGTTAGATTAGAATAAGCAGAATTGAATCTTCCGGTCTTTATTTCAGCAATTATTATCCATCAGGGAAATGAAGGCAGGTTCAATACCATATGGGATGACATTAGAATAAAACAGATTAAAACAATTGGTTTCCACTTGAAAGTACTACATTCCACCATAAAAATCATATCTATTTACAAAGAAAGTACCTGCTAATTGAATCTATTTACAACGCTTGCTAATCAAATCAACCACAAGTGGCTGTCCTCACTTATTGTACTAAACCATATCATATTTCTTGCTTAATTTTCATTCAGAACATTGTGTCCTCCCAATCACTGTGATTCATAAACTCAGCTAATTGGACAAACTCTTTTAAAACAAACTGTAGCTTCACGTGTGCTCATCAGTGAACAGATATTGATCTCTGCAGGAATAATTTATAAGTGGTAATCTGCAAAAAAAATCTGATTCACCAGTGAGGCACATTCTATTTCAAGCTCACACAGTAAACTCAATTTTTAATGAAAAACAGGCAGGTACAGTTTCTGGGTCCATTTCTTCAAGGTCCACTTCTTATTTGTGAAGTATATACAGTTTCTTCCTGGAGATTTTTACTTATATTTTACTTATGTTTGTCCACACACCTATACAAACAGCTTCCTGATGTAAATTGAACTACAAGCCCAGTTAAAGATCTGTTTCTGAACCTGGAGCAAGAAGACACTTTAAATAATGTTGAAGTGGAATCTGAAATTATGCAGTTGTGACTGTTTAAAGTGTTAATTGTGCAATTAAATAGCATCATCAACATGCTATTTAAAGTTGGTCTTAATTTGTGACTCAGTGCATCACAGAAAAAACCTGATTGGCACAGGTATTGTTTAAAAACATCCCGATGGATTGAACATACATGTATACTAAATAGGAGTCGGAATTGCATGGCAAAAGAAGATTGGTGGAGATGAATATGTATGGCCAATTACACAATACCATTGTAAACCTTAACTGCAGAAGGTCACCACTATTCTAACTTTTTAAACTTAACAGTGCTCTCAAAATGAGTTAAAAGGAAGTGAGAACCACACATCAGTTTTTAAAGAACATTATATACAGAGGTCCTTTAGAGGTCTTTGGAAGGCAATCTTATTCCTTCATTTGTGGAGCAACTGCTCACTAGGAAATGAAACCCATTGCATATATTTAGAAATATATACATTGATATTGCCATAATTAATATGTCTAAACTGTTCCTTGTTGACCAGATTGCATCAATTCTTAATAAAGTCACTGGAGGAGAAAGGACAAAGTATTTTAACTCTTTTTGTCCAGTTGGGAGAATGGTCAGGAGGAGATTCTTACATTATTTTTAACCTTTTTGGTGTTTTAAATTATCTACATGTTTTCTTTTGTTTTTCTACCAAATGTCTGAGAGAAGCTGTATTTAATTCCAAGCATTTGCTGCCAATTTTCAACACTGTGATAACAATAGCATTAATTATATATTGCTCTATGGTGCTTTACAATCCACTATAAGCAATTTGCAATGTCAGCATATTGTTCCCAACAATCTGGGTCCTCGTTTTACTGACCTCGGAAGGATGGAAGGCTGAGTCAACCTTGAGATGGTCAGGATTAAACTCCTGGCAGTGAGCAGAATTAGCCTGCAATACTGCATTCTAACCATTCTAACCACTGTGCCACCATGGATGTTGGAAGGTATTGCAGAAACAAGGCAAGTGCTTGTAAGGAATGAAACTATTATTATATATGTCACTGTGGCATGAATGCTGAACAACTTTTTGTTTTAAAATCATACTAGATTGTTCAGAAAAGTGATGTTTAAATAACTGCAATAAAAAGAACAATAACTACAATTCAGACTATAAATCCCATTATCCCTACCTGGTGTTTTCAGTGACCTGCCAGCTGTGGATAATGAGTATTGTAGTCCAGGAAATATGGCAGGCACCACCTGAAAGAAGAGCTGAAGGAAAATTATTACCACAGTCCATAAATTCACATTTGAATTTAAATAAAACAGTGCATGGCTCAGTATGTTTAAAATGAGAAATGTCCCTCCCAAATAATATTTTCCAAGACTTGTCTTAAATTAGCTATTTCCAGGCAACTATGGAAATCAAACTATCTTGCCCTTAATACTGTATCTTATTCTCATAGTATTGAAGTAGCAGTTGGGAATACAGGGAGACCTTGACTTATGATCATAATTTGGACCAGAATTTCTGTTGTTAAGCAAGGCAGTTGTTAAAAGAGTCGTGCCTGATTTTATCATCTTTTTTTGACATGTTTGTTAAGCAAATTATTGCAGTTACTACATGAATCTGGCTTTTCCAATTGATTCTGCTTATTAAGTCAGCTGGGAAGGTTGCACAAATGGTGATCACATGATCTTGGAATACTGCAGCCATCATAAATTTCTGTGCCTGAATTTTGAACACATGACCCTGGGGATACTGTAAGGCTTGTAAATGCAAGAATCTGTTTAAGTCACTTATTTCTGTTAACTTCAAACAGTCACTAAACAAATGGTTCTAAATTGAGGACTACCTGTATTACTGCCCCACCACCGGCAGCACACAGATATATCAAGTTTGCCAGTAGCATCCTAAAGCTCATGAATATAGTGGAGGGGGAAAAAACCAACTGCAAAACTGTCGTGTAGTTCATCAGCACTGCTGCTGTTTTGTAAAGAGCCCATTACACTCCTGGTGGTATTGTTAATACTTGTGAAATACAGGTTACTCTCTTCTGGTTTGTGGATTATGTTCCCATAGTGCTTATGATGGAATAGGCTTCAATTTTATAATTGTATGACCATCTATTTGTGGATTTTTTTTCCATGTCAATTTTGTATTGCAAATTATGGTTTTTGTTTGTTTGAAAAACCGAATCAGTTGATTGCATAGTTCCAATGTGGCTTACATTTAATTGCATCAAATGATAATGCAGTAGATGAAACATCTAATTACCAGACAAAAACAGTATCAAACAGCAGCATTCTGAGATGAAATATTGCACAATATTTTGTTTTCTTGGGCTTGTCTCATAATGTGAGCTTGCCTTCTCAGGACTTTAATTTTCTTTTCAAGAATGCTTTATATCCACAATAGTCTGGCTGTAACTATGAGGAGGAGGAGGAGGAGGAGGAGGAGGAGGAGGAGGAGGAGGAGGAGGAGGAGGAAGAGGAGAAGAAAGTAAGCATAGTTTTTTTTGTTACAAATATTACGTATGTATTTACTTAGGGCAATGTTTCAGAGTTCACTTCTAAAAGATTGCTTATTACAAACATCAGCCTATGTCATAATTCCAAATATTAAATAAACAGGCCAGTTCACTTTAGTAGAATGCAAAGGAACTCTCCTACATTTGATTTATACATGCTTCCTTTCTTCAGTTTTCTGTGAAACTTTAATGAAATGAAGAAGGGCAGGTCTAGAGATGCCTAGTTTGTCAAAGTTTCATAGAATCTCTTATATGCCTCTTATATTTTATACAGTAACTCTCCTGTAAGTAAATTACTTGAGCTTAAGAGCACTTGCTATCTGTACTTTTCCTGCATTTTTTTCACAAGTATATGTACAATCACATAAAAACAAATGCACACGAAGGAAACTCAGCAAAACAGTAGTATCCATGATGAAGAGTGGTGTCTCCAAAGACTCTAAGTACAACATCACAATCCAAGTTATAGCCTTTTCATACCTGCAGATATCCAGGCAATGAATGGGATGTATTCCAAAGGTGTGAAATGCACGTGCTAGCTAAGCTAAAGAGGATAAATTAGCTCATTGGGAACAGTGAAAGTTTTACTTTAACCACAAATATTTACAGAAAGAAAAATGGCTGATTAGCATGTTGCCACTGTTGGAAGAAATATCCTTCTGAGTTCAGTTCCAAGTGGGGAAAAAGAGACTGGAATCATGCAAGTTGCTTGGAAAGAAGGTTTATTGATGAACAGGATTACATGCCTTGGAGCTCTTGGGTGAAAAAAAAAAAAAAAAAAGGAAGGAGATGCTGAGAGTCCCTGGGTTTTATGCCCTCTCTAGATTTTGAACTTCCTGGGGTACAGGAAGTGTATCCTGATTGATTGCTGTCAGAAGTCAAAGCTAGCTTTGTAGGTTGTCTGTGTGCTAAATTTGGTTGAAAGTACAATGAAGGGCAATTCAATGACTCTGCCTGAAGGAAGTAGATTTTTGTTCTGTAGAATAGACTGGCCCAGGCCTTAATGGCCCATTAACAAGGGTGGGAGGGCTGAATTTCTGCCTCTCTGAGTTTCTACTTCTCTTTTAGGAGAAATATTCTGCCCTTTCAATATTTCCTAAGATATTTCATTTTATTAGGAGCGGGGTTGGTTTTAACTTCCAACACCACCATCTCTTTAACAATAGGCTGGCATGTACCTACAGTAATTATGTTAGAGCAAGGAAAGAGGAATTGTGATTCACCAATAAGGAATAGGAAGCTGGGGAAACGATGGGACAGTCTTTCTGAAACATAAACAACAGACTTTGGATTTCAAGACCACAAATAATATAATTAAAGCAGCCTGATGTGCTCCAGATTTGTTAAAGTTGTATCTTTAGTGATTTTTGCAAGGGACAATGGGTGTTATTGTTTAGTACATTAAAAGAGAACCAGATTGGGGAAGCTGAACATAAACGATTTAATTTTTGAGGTTGCTTATAATAACTTGGAAATTTGAAGAGGTCACAGCTTCCCCCTTTACCAATGTGTGTGAGTCTTGTTTGAAGTGGACTAAGAATTCCAATTTCCATTGCTGCTTGTTTTAAAAGATGTGTATATCCAAGCATAACAGAGAAAGAGGACTTTGTGAATGGGAAGGTACACATTATTATTCTATTATTAGTATTGCACACTGTAATTCTTTATATATTCTTTTGTTTTAATACTATATTTGTTTTAATACTATATTTGTATAGTATTAATGATTAACATCCTATTTTCAGAAATAATTTAGAACAAAGCTGTCAAACTCACAGACCATGGGCTGAATGTGTCACATGCTGGTCATGCCCATGCCCGGTTTAGCAAAAGGCTGAAAAGTCACGATACGTCACGTGACATCATCGTGATGATGCGAGTTTGACACCCCTGACTTAGACTATTAAAAACATAGAAAAGAAAACTATTCAGTCAGTGTTCATTACAATTTAAAGTATCAATGTTACAAGCATAAAATGATTTGACTTTTTCATATTTTTCATATAAAATTAAGCCAGCAGTTTGACCCTGACCAGCTCAAGGTTGACTTAACCTTCCATCCACCTACCTGCCTGCCTATCTACCTGCCTATCTGCCTGACCTACCTACCTACCTACCTGTCTGCCTACTTGTTGGTTTAGACACTGCCCAACTCCAGACTGAATCTGGGCAGCTCACAATATAAGAACAAGATAAAAAATGTGTGGTCTACACAGCAGACACAGTCAGTGAGAAAATGAATCTGTCCTACAACACATTCAAAAACCATTCCAACTTGCCCTAGCCTGGGAGAAGGGCTAGGTCTTTTAACCCCCAGAACATTATTATGAAGGGATTCACCTTGATCTCCGGATGGCATGGTCCCTCATTCCAGAAGGCAAATGTGCAACATAGAAGGCATACTTCTTAGTTTCCAATATATGAAATTCCATTTAATTGACGAAAAAGCACTCTTTTTTGAACTGACCAGACAGAAAACATAGAAAACAGGCAGTTCATAACCAAGCTCTATGCCATCTGAGGTTTTATAGTCATAACTAGTACCTTGAACCATACCTGGAAACAAGATGTTGAGCAGTATGGCTCACAAAGCAGGGATTCACATGAGCACACCAATGCATGCCCACACTGCCTGTACCACTGCACTCCAGTGGAATCTTCTGAATGGTCTTCAAGGCCAGCTCCATGAAAACTACATTGCAGTAGTCCAGCTATGAGGTGACTAGGGCATGAGCTTTTTTTTTTTAATGGCTTCCTGATCCAGGAAATGGTGTGACTGTTGTACCGGATGAAGCTGTGCAAAGGTTTTCCTGGCCATAGCTGCCACCTGTAATTGAGGGGAGTTGTGAGTCCAGCGAAACCCCCAGATTGTATTGCACATTTGAATGGGAAAATGCAAGCTTTTCAGGACAGGGAAAACTGGTCTCCACTCCGCTATTTTGCCAGCTTTACTGGCAGTGATTTTGAAAGATATCTGAATCATAAGCAAGCACCATTTGTCTAAGACCAACCACTTGGTTCTAAAAAAATATGGATGTTTGTAGATTGGCATCCTCTGTTTAAACCTAGGCATTATGATGGAAAAACTATTAACTATAGGTGGTACTTTAACTGTGATGTATTGGTTAAGCAGCATTTAAGGTGGCCCGATGTTTATCTGTACCTAAATAAATAGTTAGCTGATGGTCATGGAAAAATATTACTGCAGGAGTGGTACTAAAATGGAACTAATTCTTCACTGCTCCACTTTTGTGTTTCGTATTTAGAAGCATACCAAAGGGAGGAGGCAAAGGATTAGCCTTTCTCTATCATGTACAGAGTAGATTGATCTTGATCCAGCTGCTATACAGTTTTTATTTTGCTTTTTTTCAGTTGCATACTAAATAAATTAAAAAAAAGAAAGGAATAATTGGTGATCAATCTAGTAAATACAGCTAGCATTCAATTTGCTGTTGTACTGACTAAAAAAGATAGGAGGTTTGTGATCTATAGAAGAATGCATGGATAGATGGACAGATGAAATGACAGATAGTCAATCATCTGGATATATTTTCCATTAAGGATAAATCTGCTTTTTATTTTCTTTAGCCCAGATAGAAATGGGTTGCTTATGGTAGGCGAGCAACTCACTTAATAAAACCTTGGGTAAGAATGAAAAAGGTATTTGAATGTGCTGCATGCCATGTTTAATGTGTTGCATGAACTCAGTCAATACCTCGATTTTTACAAAATAGGATTGTCCTGAAAAATCATAGGGTTTTGATTGAATAAAAAGTAGCTTGTTAACCATTAATGATCATACTGATGAGCTCAAAGCCCGAGCTTTGTAAGTAGTTAACCATTGTTGGAAAAGGAAGGCTGGAATATGGGGAATCTGATCTGTCAGGATTTTACACAAATACTTGAATGTACAGGCTAGTGGTTTGCTCAAATCAATTTTGCTTACAATTGGAAAAAATGGTTTGTAAGAAAGATCTATATTAGTCTCTGTAGAGATGTTAATGATTTAGTTAGATGAGTATGTACATCTGTAACTCTGTATATATTTCATGTGTATGTTATTTCTTCCCTTGGAAACTTTCTTTCAGCAAAGATGACCTGTACATTAAAAACAAGATAACCTATGGTTAACCTTGTATCTAATAAATATTAATTTCCTGTTTAACAAACAATTTGTGGGACTGTTAAAACAGATATTTATCTTGATGCACATCCCCTTGGCAGACTTATTTTTTTATTTGCTGTAAAATATCCAGCCAGCATAGATATTGGCAATAAAACCGGCAGACTTCAGTACAAGAGTTCAAAAGTATGGCAAATAAACAAGGTATTGCAATTCCAGATCTAAGCAGGAAGCTCTTATAATCAAAGCCCAAAGACAAAGCCAGCTCATGAGGTTATGCTGAAAGCAAAATCCTAGGTAGGATTTTGACACAATAAAAGCAAGAGTAAGCTAAACAAATCTGATACTTAACCAAAATAGAGTCAGAATGCAGTCAGAACTGGTGTGTGTGTGTGTGTGTGTGTGTGTGTGTGACACCAATTCTATATTGTAACAGTTGCTATGTTATGAGATTGAAAAAAATATTTTTGCATCTAAACAGAATTATAAATGTATTCAATGAATTTGCAATTCTTTATTTGTCTCTTTTCAAAACATGGTTGAAAAGTAACAGCCAAATTCAACAATTTGTACTACTGTGTAAATTCTGGCTAGAATCAAGGGACTAAGTATTTTAGCATTGCCACCAGGGATTATTTCCAGGCCTTTAATTTCATTGATCCCTGACAAAAGAGTACCTTTAATTTAGGTCTAAAAGATTGCCTCTGGATTTACTGTCAATACTTTTTCTTCAAAATGCTCTGCTAGAATTCTTTTGTTACTCTAATACTTTCAAACTTTTTTACTCTTCAAAACCATCATTTGCACAGCTAGAGAATCAATCATGGAAAAAGCAGAATGCAAGAATAATCTCTTTGCAGCTTCATTTTTCTAGTGCTCTCAGCTCCAAATGTGTTGATGGAATTGGACAGGAAGTTTGGAAGTTAAAACACTAACATTTCAAGAGAGACCTCAATTGGGGGAAGGCAGGGGTGGGATTCAAAACTTTTAACAACTGGTTCTGTGGGTGTGGCTTAGGTGGTGGACATGGCTTGGTGGTCATGTATTGGCTGGGTGTGGCCAACTCAATATCACATTGAGGCACACATCTCCTTACCTGGCCTCTCATGACCGCGGGGATGCTGCAACAGTCATAAGTGTGAAAAATGGTCATAAGTCACTTTTTTCAGTGCCATTGTAACTTTGAATGGTCACTCCACACAATCAAAGTACCAGAAAAGGAGGGGAAAAAACTCCACAGAAGTTCCAGAGACAGGAAGTCTAGTCCTGCCAAGAATGTAATAAGGGTTAATGGAGGGGCAGTTTCTGTAAGCAACACCAGAATGTTTCCTTCCTGCCTTCCTTACAGGATTAGGCCAGTAATTTCTTCTAACAACCAGTTCTCTGAACTGCTTAGAATGTTAACAATTGGTTCCAGTGAATAGGTGCGAACTGGTAGAATCCCACTCCTGGGGAAAGGCCAAAGTAGACCTCTGAACTACCTGGAACAAAATATTGAGATGAGAGGAATGTGAGGAATATTGTCTTTAACATGGCCTGGACAATTGCTATTAAAATATGGTCTTCCTGTAGTTGTACTTTGGGGGACTGAGATAGGTGGTGACTGATGCAAAATGTAGCGACTAGATTGCTCAATATAGTCTTCAAGGGAAGGTTATTTCGGCATTGGTATTAGGCATGGGGCCATTTTCAAAGTATAATTTTTGCAGGATCCAATCTGGGCCGGAATGTGGTCGAGAGAGAGAGGTTCCCTGAGGTTGGGATCAAACACAAGTCCAAAATCTTGGAGGATTAAGGTCCCGGTGACTGACCCAAATTGGATTATGCCACATTATCCTGAGACACGTATATTTGCCTTCATTTGTATAACTTTTGGTTAAACAGCTTGGCACTGGTTTATTGGAAAAATTGCTTTCTTCCACTGTAAGCCTGTCTGATCCTTATAGTCTCCAGAAAATGCCTTGTGGACTGCTCTGATCTGCTATTGAGTGAAATCTCTCGACTGAGCTTAAACAGCTTTGAGGAGCAAGTATTTGCACACGAATTAAAAATAGTTTTGTGTTAGAGTATATCCTGCCATTCTGAAGCACACTTTATGGCTCGTTAGGCTGTACCATTCCAGCTATTGTGGTTTATTCAAACTATACAATAAATTATGTTTAAACAATGATTTACCATGTGTGAACTCAGTCTGTAGCTTATTTGTTTTTAAACAAAATACACTGCTTCTATGAAAATAGAATCCCATTTTCTTTTTCAGACCTTCTTTCACAGAATTTATAGATGGAAGATAAATGAAATGTCTATAGTCTGTGAATTTTCGCCATTGCAAATGTTACATAATCCTTGATCTAGTACTTCCCCAATGACAAACATCACATGAGCCATAATGACTTGTAAAACATTTCTGAAACAGAAGTTACAATACAATGATTATCTGTAAGGCAATGTTTAGATATCATAATGAAGGGTTGTTTTTCACCATGGGAGACATTTTTGCCTCAGTCAAGTCAAGATTAATTTATAGAAACCAGAAATATTGCTCATTTTTGTTTGCTGAGCATTGTCTGATTTTGTTTTCTTTTTCCAGCATTTTCTGCTATAAATGTAACTGAGTTATAGTATATTTTATATGAAACTCTGAGGTTGTTGTTTTTTTTGTCATGACCATTGCTTTCTGTTACATTCCTTTCCATTTGATTGTGCTGGTTTTTGTTTTGTTTTAAGCATTCAGATTTCCAAAATCGTATAAGTTTTTTAAGGAGAGATTCGACAGCTGCCCGTCATGGTTTAAATGGTTTTTCAGAATATTGCTGAGGGTTGGACCAGATGATACCTGTAGTCCTTTCCAACTCTACAATTTGTTTTTCTACACGTAACTACTGAATTACTGCATGTAGTGTTCATGAAAGGATTCTTGTGCATGCTAGAAAGATACCTTTATATGTTGTAATATGGAAAATTTAAATAAATGAGTGGGGTTAACCCAATAGTATGCACACAGCACTTCAGATTCAGAGGCAAAATAACATGCTCTGAAACGTGCTAAGGCATGCTCATGTAACTTTCGACAAGTCTTTGAACCTTTCCTGGAACTATGCTGCTGTTGCTGCTATGGAACACAATCATGTGTGCCCAGTTTAAGGAGTTGCAGAAATTGTGTACATATTAGAATCCTCACTCTAGGGAGTATGCTTCTGTTTCCCAACTTAGATGGTTTAACACAGCTGCTAGGCTGATTGCTCTCAGTCACAGACATCTAGGTAAGCATCATTATAGCAAACAGGAATGAAGCAACATTGAATGGTTAATTGGCCTGAATCAGCATGGTTTTTAATGCTAATAGTCTTCCCATCCTTTCTTATCTTTCAACAGTCTCTTCATTCTGTGCTTCACTGGCTTTGAAATAGATTGGTTAGTGGTTGACATAACTGATATCTCTGCCTTGAAAACCTTAAGATATTGGGTTATGTCTTATACTACACAATTCCCTTATATATTCCAGAGCGATATTTGCCTTCATATCAGAAATACTGCATCAACAGACGCCTTCAGTTCCTTCTCTTCCTTCCGAATCAACCTCCTAGAAATAAAGACCCAAGTAAACTAGCATAGTACAGCTTCCTGGAAAGATTAGATTAGATTAGATTAGATTAGATTAGATTAGATTAGATTAGATTAGATTAGATTAGATTAGATTAGATTAGATTAGATTAGATTATCAGAGTTGAAAGGGACCTTGTAGGTTATCTAGTGAAGTCCAACCCCTCCCTCCCAAACAGGGAACTCTATATCATTTCTGACAAATGGCAGTCCAATCTCTTCTTGAAAGCCTCCGGTGATGAAACTCCCACAACTTCCAAAGGCAAGTTGTTCCATTGGTGGATTGATCTCACTGTCAGAAAATTTCTCCTTATTTCTAGGTTGAATCTCTGCTTGATCAATTTCCATCCATTATTCCTTCTCTGGCCTTTGGGTGCCTTGGAAAATAGCTTGACCCCTTCCTCTCTGTGTCAGTCCCACAAATATTAGAACACTGTTATCATGTCTCCCCTGGTCCTTCTCTTCACTAGACCAGCCATGCTCAATTCCTGTAACCATTCTTCATATGTTCATGCAGTGCTCTTCTCTGCACTTTTTTTAGAGTCTCAACATCTTTTTTATAGTGTGATAAGTCATGACCAAAACTGGATGCAGTATTCTAGCTGTGATCTTACTAAGGCTTTATAGATCTTGATTGTATCTTCTGTTAAGGCAATTTAGGATTGCATTGGCTTTTTTTGGCTGCCACTGCACACTGCTAGCTCATATTTAACTGGTTGTCCACTAAGACTCCAAGATCCCTCTTACAGTTACTGCTATCAAGCCTGATTTCACCCAGTCTATATGTGTACTTTTGGTTGTTCTTGCCTAAGTGGAAGTAAGACTTTACTTTTTTCTACATTGAATTTCATTTGGTTAGATAGGGCCTAGTGTTCAAGACTGTCAAGATCCATATGGATCTTGAGCCTATCTTCTAGGGTGTTAGCTATTCCTGCCAGCTTAGTATCATCTACAAATTTGATAAGTTCCCCTACTATTTCCTCATATAAGTTGTTTATGAAGATATTGAGAAGTACTGGGCCTAAGATGGAACCTTGTGGTACCTCACTGCTTACATCTTTCCATGTAGATGTAGACCCATAAGGACTACTTGTTGAATACGGTTTGTCAGCCAGTTACTGGTGCTATCTATTTTTTCTAGCTTACCAAGGAGTAGGTTGTGGTCTACTTTGTTGAATGTGTTTGCTGAAGTCTAAGTATATTATGTCCACAGGATTTCACTGGTCTACTAATTTAGTCACTATGTTGAATAATGAAATAAGTTTGGCATGATCTGTTTTTAACAAACCCATGCTGTCTGCTAGTTACTACTTTACCCATTTCTAGATGTTGGTAGCTCTGTTTTTTATGATCTTTTCTAGTATCTTCCCAGGTATTGATGTTAAGCTGATTAGTCTGTAGTCTTCTGGGTTTGTTTCCCCCCTCCTTTTGAAAATGGGAAC
This sequence comes from Hydrophis major, assembly GCA_033807585.1. Lineage (NCBI taxonomy): Eukaryota > Metazoa > Chordata > Lepidosauria > Squamata > Elapidae > Hydrophis > Hydrophis major. The sequence goes on from CM066329.1 coordinate 171,986,948, forward strand.
TACATCAGCTCTTTTCCAGTCCTCTGGTAGTTCCCTGGTGATCCAGGATTTTTGAAAGATGTGGAACAATGGGTCTGATATGACATCTTCCAGCTCCTTTAAAACTCTGGGATATAATCCATCAGGTCCCGGTGATTTGTTTTCATGAAGATCAGACAGGTGTTTTCTTACTATTTATTTTAATTTTTATTTCTAATCTGTCTTTTACAGTTATGTTTTTGGTAGGTTGGGCTATAGTTTCTTCTTCCGTGAAGACTGATGTAAAGAAAGAGTTGAGCAGTTCTGCTTTCTCTCTGCTGCCTGTTATGTCCTTGCTGTCTTCTTTCTTTAGTGGACTGACTGTTTTCTTGATTTTTTTTCCTTATTATTTATATGTTGGAAGAAACTTTTTTTTGCTATCTTTGACTTTTGTTGCAAATCTTTGTTCATTCTGGGTTAATAGTAATGTCTTCAATTTTTGTCTGTTGTAAATGGATATTTGTTACTGACTGCAGCTAGTGTCAGTAATTTACCAAGACATAAGTTATGAATGTCAAAATCTCCTGTTAATGGCAACCATTTTGTGAATGCTCACATTATGTTTTCAATGATCTAAATATATCCAATTGCTCTAAAAGATTGCTTATTCTTGACTGATTGCTTATTCTTGACTGAGATTATGGCTTTGACAACATTTCTTGCCCATCATTATATCTAGATGAATCAGTATTTGGATATATTACTCTTCATGCTATCCTGTACCTAATACAGTATAATGGAATAAATCTTGTTCAGCAAGAAGTGTCCTCATCAAGTAAAACTGGCTGGGAACTGTAATTCAATGCCAATGGAACTATGAATGTGTAGAGAAACAAAAGTATTTAATATCAAGGCTATCAAAGAAATAGAATTAATATAAAGTCTATACTGTGTAGGAGGCTGGGTTTGATTAGCTACAAGTTAATACCCTCTTCTAACTTTACGATAATAAATGGAGCATTTCCTTGAACATGTCCTTAAGAAAAGTATAATTGATTTTTAGGTGAACTCAGTACACTATCAACTGTATTTGTGCTTTAATTTAATCTTCATCTATATGACTCATTCAAAGCTATTTACAAAGCAAGGCAGAAAGGGTGAGTGGAGGTTGGTAGTGCCATGGTACATGACTTATTCAATCATGTTCCACTGAGAAACAGAAATGAAATGCAATCATGTTCCACTGAGAAACAGAAATGAAATGCAAGGAGAGGCTATTGTCTTAATCAGCCATCTATATTGGAGGCTCCCCTGTTAATATATGTTGCATAAAATGTAATTAGCTCTTAATTAAATTGAGAAATGGGAGGGTTGATATAATATGGTTACAGACTGTATAATAAGCTTGGTAAAGCTCTAAAATATTGTCTAATAACAAATATTTGTGCCTAAAGTAATTAATTTATCTCACATGCACATAACTTAATAGGTCAATGCATATAACTTCAATTCATAATTTTATCCTATCATCGTTTTTGGAATTAGTCATTTATGCAAGAGAAGTCATTTAAGACAAACAGCATGTGATCTCAAATGGCCATGCATGTTGTCAGAATGAGATCAGCTGGAGATATTCTTGATATTTACCAATCTGACAGATTATTTAGAATCAGACAACACTTTTAAAAATAGGAACAAACATCACTTTTATTTAATTAATGTTACTTGTGTTGTGTCTTCGGAAATGATGCCAGGAGTCGGTGACTTAGTATCAAGCTCTTTTATTGATGTAGGAACCAAACTGGCGCTATAGGAAAAGTTCGCGGCTTTTATTCCTTTAGCCGCGGCGGCCGCGGCCAATGGCACCGCTTTGAATCTCCCGTGATTCGAATAGACCAATCGCGGGAGATTCTCAGCGAGCCAATCGGCGCGGCTCGCCTAACCAATCAGAGTGCCCCGCGCTTTGGCCAATCAAAGCGCGGGGATCTCAAGAATGCTAATGAGGGGACAGAACACCCCTCCCCTCTTGGTTTAGTCCTTACGTCGCGTAGTCCCGTAGGTAGGCGGGACTCCGTCTTAGCCTACTGGACCTGCGCAGCTCAGTCGTAGGTTGGATCCCGGCCGGTTCAGTCGGGGTCTCTGCTTCTCCGGATGCCATCGTGGGAACCGGCTGGTCGGTCGGGCCGGGCCGCTCTCCGTAGCTCCCTCCTGGGCTTCCCGGGTTGGTTGAGCGGCGGGTTTCGCCGCTCCCGCTCGGTCTCCCCGGGTCGGTCGAGCTGGCCTGGCTGTCTCTTCTTGGCGAGGGGTTGTGCTGGCTGCTTTCCGGTAAGTATGGTTGGTTTATTCTTCTTTGGTTTTGATCCCCTGGGTATTCCCTCACCCCTTGGTTTGTGTTGTGGGGGTTGGTTTTGCCTGCTTGTGCGTCGGTGGTCTCTTGGGTGGTCGTCCTCGACCTTAATTGGTTGATGTGGCGATTCCATGCTCGTCTGTCTGTTGTTTGTAGCCGGTATGAGTGTGGGCCTGTTATTTGTGTGATGACGGCCGGTACCCATAACGGGTCTCCCGTCAGGTTTTTTGCGTACACCGGGTCGCCTGGTGCGAAAGTTCAGTGTTTGCTGGTTGAGTCTGGGGGCTTCTCCGGGTTATACGTGGGGTGTAATCTGTCGAGTGGGGACCTTAATTTCCTCCTCATTAACAGTTCGGCTGGGCTCTTATTCGTTGTGGTATTTGGGGTTATGTGTTGGGTGAAGAGTAATTTATTTATTTTATCCTGGATCTCCCCGTGGTCTATTTTCCGGATGGTTTTCTTAGTGAATTGCACCATCCATTCCACCCTACCGTTCGCCGCCGGGTGCGCCGGTGCTGTCAGCGCATGTCGGATGCCCCTTTCCGCTTGGAATTTTTCGAATTCTAGTGAGGTGAATTGGGGCCCGTTGTCGGAAACGACAACGTCTGGGAGGCCGTGCGTTGCAAAGAGTTTGCCGAGTTCCTTGATCACGGCCTCCGTGGTTGTTGTTCTCATGTTGTTCACCTCCAGCCAGTTGGAGTAAGTGTCTACTGTTATAAGGAAGGTGTGTCCTTTTGTGGGCCCGGCGAAGTCTATGTGGATCCTAGACCAAGGTCCCCTTGGGGTTTCCCACTCTAGGACGGGTGCTGTGGGTGGGCTTGGCCTAGTTTCCTGGCATCGTTGGCACTTTGCTACCCATGTCTCAATCTGTTTGTCCATCCCTGGCCACCAAGCATAACTTCTGGCCAGGGCTTTAGTCCTAACGATGCCAGGGTGCCCCTCGTGTAATAGTTCCATTCCATTTTCTGGAATGACCACCCTATCCCCCCATAGTATGCACCCTTTTAATAACGAGAGTTCCGTTTGCCGGTTCCGGAATGTTTTGACGGACTCGTCGTTGTCCCTTTCCGGCCACCCTTTCTCTACCCAATGCAACACCCGCGCCAGACGTTTGTCTTTATTAGTCTCTCGGGCAATGTCTGACGTGGTTATGGGTAGGTTGGGTAGAGTCTCTATACTGAGGGTGGTCGTCGTGGGTGCTGGGTCGGTGTCAGGTTCCGGTAGCGGCGAGCGGCTTAAGGCATCTGCATGGGAGATCATCTTACCCGGTCTGTGTATAAGTCCGTAGTTGTAGGCCACCAGGAACTCGGACCACCTTGTCATTCGGGGAGACAGAATGTTCGGGGTGGCCCGGTTCCCTGCAAGGATTCCCAGCAGCGGCTTGTGGTCGGTTATGATGGTGAATGTAGAGGTACTCATGGAATCTTTTTACTGCGGCAACGATAGCCAGAGCCTCTTTGTCCAGCTGGCTATAGTTCCGCTCCGGTTTGGTGAGGGTCCTTGAAAAGAACGCGATGGGTGCTTCTTTTCCGTCGGGGAGGGTATGGCTGAGGACAGCGCCGACGCCGAAGGGTGATGCGTCGCATGTGACGGCCAGAGGTAGGGTCTCGTTGTACTGTATAAGGACGGCGTCCGAAGTGAGGAGGTCCTTTGTTCTCTGGAAGGCGGCTTGCTCGCGTTTCCCCCAAGTCCAGGTCGCCGCCTTGTCCAGGAGCCTATGCAAAGGCTCCGCCACCGTCGCCTTTTGGGGCAGGAAGACATTGTAAAAGTTAAGTAGCCCCAGAAATGCCTGCAGCTCCGTCTTCAATTTGGGTGTGGGGGCTTCTTTGATGGCCTTGATTTTTTGGTTTGTGGGGTGAATGCCGTGACAGTCTAGGAGATGTCCTAGGAATTCAACCCGTTCCGTGTATAATTGGCATTTCTCCCTCTTTACCTTGAGCCCGGTCTCTTTGAATTTGGTTAGGACCTCCCTTAAGCGACCCTCTAGTTCGGCTTGGTTGGTTGCTGACACTAAGATGTCGTCGAAGTAAGGTACCACCCCCTTGATGCCTTGTAATAGTCTTTCCATTAGTCTTTGGAATATTCCCGGTGCCACGCTGACTCCGAATTGGAGCCGGTTGCATTTAAATGCTCCCCGGTGGGTGACTATGGTTTGCGCTTCTGCCGTTTCCTCGTCAACTGGCAACTGTTGGTATGCCTGGGTGAGGTCGAGTTTGGCGAAAACCTTGCCCCCTCCCAGTGAATGCAGTAGGTGTTGCACTACTGGGGCGGGGTAGGCGCTTTGTTGCAATGCGCCATTTAGGGTGGCCTTATAGTCCCCACAGATCCTCACCGACCCATCGGGCTTGATTGGGGTGACTATGGGGGTCTCCCACCGGGCGTGGTCTATGGGCTGTAGGACCCCTTGCTTGACGAGCTTGTCAATTTGCTCGTCTATCTTGGGTTTAAGTGCGAATGGCACCCGCCTTGGTTTCAGGCGTTTTGGGGGGACGTTTGGGTCTAGGCTGAATGATATAAGGGGCCCTCGGTACTTGCCTAGGTTTCCGTTGAAGACCTCTTGGAATTCCCGGGCCAGTTGTTGCTCCCAGCTGTTGTCGGTGACGTGGTCGATTCCCGTGACTGCGATACCGAGCGGGGCGAACCATTGCAGTCCCAGTAGGCTTGGGCAGTCGCGATCGACGATTGTCAGGGGAAGCCTTTCGGTGCGCCCTTTGTATGTTACGTTGAACTGTCTGGTTCCGACTACCGGGATGCGGTTTCCTTGGTAGTCCTTTACAATTAGTCTCTGGCTGTCTAGGCCTTTCCTTTGGATGGTAGGCACCAAGCGCTTTATTTCTTGCCATGCTATCATGGAGAGGTAGGACCCGGAGTCCACCTCCATTTTGCATGGCTCGCCCTCGATGCCTACCTCCACGTAGACCTTCCGGGCGTCACTGGTTGTGGCGTGGCTGATGGTGACCGTCTGATGGGTCTCCTCTCTTCGCCGGGTCTTGCCGCCTCATAGGGATCGTCCGTTCCAGTCCCATCTGTTGTCAGAGGGGCGATCTCTGGTCTGGGGTGGTGTGCTCTCTCTCCTCCGTTCGCTCTGGTCCCATCAGGGCGGGCTGCGGTTCTTTTTGAGGCGGCAGACGCGGGCGATGTGTCCCTTCTTGTCACAATGCCGGCAGATCGACTCGAAAAACCAGCATTCGGACCTGGGGTGGTCGCCTCTGCAACAGGCACAGTTGGTCCTTGACTTACGACCCCGCCGGTTCCGTGGGTCGCGGCCTGCCTGGAGGCGATGAATTTCCTCCTCATCATCGGAAGTGCCCAATGCCGAGTGGAAGTCGCCCTGGTGGGTGGTCGTCTCGGGTTGGGCCTTAGCTGACCTTGCAGGGTGGTTGTTCCGCTGCGGTCCCCAGCGTTCGGTCAGCTCATGCGGTCGGCGGATGTTCGGGTCGCTTCGGCGGCTGCGGCGGCGGTGAGGGTATCTGCAAGGTTGATGTTGCCCTTGGCCATCAGCCGACTCTGGAAGACGGGGTCCCACAGGCCGAGCACAATTCGGTCTCGCAGGGCATCATTCAGGTTGTCGAATTCGCACAGCCCCCCTAGGCGCCGTAGCTCGGCGACGAAGTCACTGAAACTCTCACCCGACCGTTGGTCCCGACGGTAGAACTTGTTGCGTCGGATTAGGATGGGTACCTCTGGAGCATAGTGCCGCCGAAGTATTGGTTCGAGGATGTCCCAGTCCATCGCGGTCATGTCGGCGGGTTTGGCAAGTGCCTTGGCCATCTTAAATACCTCGGTCCCGCAGTGGGTCAGGAAGACAGCTCGCTTCATGGGGCCGGTGGCGTCCTTCAGGTCGCTGCACTCGAGGAACATGCAGAATCGGTCGGAGTACGATTCCCAGTCCTCGCTGGTGGGGTTGAAGTGTGTGGGGGGTGCGATTTTTGCCATCGTGGAGATTCGTCTGGCTTCCGTCGGACACGTGGTTCGGTTCAGGATCTGGATCCCACCTTCGTCGCCAGTGTTGTGTCTTCGGAAATGATGCCAGGATTCGGTGACTTAGTATCAAGCTCTTTTATTGATGTAGGAACCGAACTGGCGCTATAGGAAAAGTTTGCGGCTTTTATTCCTTTAGCCACGGCGGCTGCAGCCAATGGCTCCACTTTGAATCTCCCGCGATTCGAATAGACCAATCGTGGGAGATTCTCAGCGAGCCAATCGGCGCGGCTCGCCTAACCAATCAGAGTGCCCCGTGCTTTGGCCAATCAAAGCGCGGGGATCTCAAGAATGCTAATGAGGGGACAGAACAACTTGTACTTTATCTGTACTTCTTTAAGTGTCCAATCATCTGCAGCTATAATGGGAAAACATCTAGTTTTCTAATATTAACTCAATGAATGATGCTCACAAGCCCTTTTTCCTATTCCTCCCCACAGTTATTAACAGAAGACAATCTTTATTGATTTAATTCAAGCATTTTATTCCACTAGCAAGCCCAAAACGTATAGTGATTAACCTCAAGTATACAATTGAAAAGAACTTTAAAAGCCCATTCTGATTCTAATGGGAAAACTTCCATCACTGAAGGTGCCTCTTCACCTTCACCAGTCTCTTTCTCTCTCCCCCCCCCCTCGGAAAACCTGTTTATTTGGATGCCTTTTTCATCCTATATCAGGAAGCCATAGGACAAACATTGTATATCAATCATTTCCTGAATGATAAAACCAACACAAAGCATTTTTAACCATAGTTTGGGGGCTTCCGGTTTCGCGTGGCTTCGGGGCAGCAGGAATTCGCGACAGCTCGCGATTCCTGCTGTGCTAGCCGTCGAGGTACCCCCGATCCAGATGGGTCAGGGGGATATGGCTGCCCTGTAGGGACAGCTGAAGAGAGAGGGGAGTCGGATAGGGGGGTGGGGGTGTCGCAGACCCCCCCCTTTGCCGGAAAAACCCCTTTTTCCCAAGGCGGTGGAGCGGTGGTCAGCAATGGCCGCCACGAAGAAGCCAGCAACCGGGTAAGATTGCGTTGGAGGAGAAGAGTGAAAGTGATGTCTGAGCTGGGTCAAGTAACGTCCTTTAAATTGCCTGGAACTGAGCTGTTTGAATTGCTGGAGGATACATTGTATCCCTAAGAAGAGCGAAAGCGGCGGAGAAGCTGTTAAAGGGAACTTTTTTTTTTTTTTCTTCACTCTCCCACCCCATGGAAACAGCAGAAATGTTTGGATATATTGGACATTGAAAGTGAATTGTTTTGAGAGTTGAAGCTAAGGGACAAAAGGATTTATGGACATTGAAAAATTTAAGAAATTGGAAAACTCTTGTTGGAGGTATGGATTTTTGATTATTTAAAATCGATATCGCAAGTGGGAAGGGAGAGGAGAAAAAATTGGAGCAGAAGCTGAAAAAGGAGGAGATTGCCTAGAATCCCAAAGAAAGATATATGGTAATTGGACCTCTTTGATTAAACATTAGCCCCAGAAAGAGAAAGAGAAGAAGGAAGAAAAGTATTAACTTTTGGAACTTTTTTCTGAATTGTTTTTGATTAAAAATACTTGTGGTTGTTTTGGGAAAAGTTTCTCTTTTCATAATGGCATCGCTTGTGGATGAACTAAAGGCTGAATATCAAAAATATAAAAAGGAAGATACTTTGGGCGCTTTGTTTCAATTTTTAGAAATGGCGTTATGTACTTATGAAAAGTTGATTACGCAGCAGAAGGACTGGGACAAGGAAGAAGAGGAAGAAGAAGCCATCTTTGATGAACAATGGGTCCTTTCCGGAGAGGAGGAGAAAAAGGATAAGAAACAGGGCATTTTAAGAATTATAAAAACAACCAAAAAAGAGAAAAATGAGCGGAAAGGTGGAGGCAAGGTTAGAAAGCAAAGGAAAGGGAGTAAGAAAAGGGAGGAGGAAAAACAAAGGGGTAAAAAGGGCAAGGAGAAGAATAAGCAAGAGAGAAAGGGGGGGAGGAGGAGCCTCAATGGGGGGAAGCAAGATCTAAAGAAAAAAAGTTTATTTAGAGACAATGGGTGAATTTAATTTAGGATAAAAGAGGGATTCTGGAGGGTATATAAGATTGTGTCTTTATATGTGTGTTTAGAGTATAAAATTTATTATGTAATTTTAGAATCTTTTAAACAGAATCCCAAGAAAAATTGTTATACAAAGTACTTTTAAGTTGGGGTAATGAGTTATAGACGTTACCCCAATTGGTGTATAGGAGAAGTATAGTAAAAGAAAAAAGATGAATGGATAGTTGGAAATAGAACAGACAAAGAATGTTATGGAAAATGGTAATAAGATATGAAAAGATATATAAAGGTTTTGTTATGTTTTTTTTTTTTGGATTTTGTATATTGATAAAAGGCAATAAAATTTTAATTAACAAGAAATAATTTGGATGAAAAGGAGAAGTAGGGATAAGATATGAAGTTAAATAGATAAAGTATTGATACTATAATTTGGAATTGTTATGTTCTATTGGTTTTTTATTATTATTTTTTCCTAGAAAAAAATTTATAAGCTGTTATGCCTTGATTTTTTGTGCATTGTTTTTATAAAATTGATAAAAATGGTTTATAAATGGTTTATATATAAAAAAATGAAAATGATAATAAGATATGGAAGGATATACAAAGTGAATATGATGTTTGAATTTGTGTCTGTGAGAAGAGTTTTAACCCGGGATCAGACAAACTTCAGAAAAGATCTTTTAGTTTTGTTTATGTTTTGTGTTTTGTATGTTTGTGTATTGTGTTTTCTGTAAAAAATTAATAAAATTTGTTTTAAAAAAAAAAGAATGCTAATGAGGGGACAGAACAACTTGTACTTTATCTGTACTTCTTTAAGTGTCCAATCATCTGCAGCTATAATGGGAAAACATCTAGTTTTCTAATATTAACTCAATGAATGATGCTCACAAGCCCTTTTTCCTATTCCTCCCCACAGTTATTAACAGAAGACAATCTTTATTGATTTAATTCAAGCATTTTATTCCACTAGCAAGCCCAAAACGTATAGTGATTAACCTCAAGTATACAATTGAAAAGAACTTTAAAAGCCCATTCTGATTCTTCCATCACTGAAGATGCCTCTTCACCTTCACCAGTCTCTTTCTCTCTCCCCCCCCCCCCTCGGAAAACCTGTTTATTTGGATGCCTTTTTCATCCTATATCAGGAAGCCATAGGACAAACATTGTATATCAATCATTTCCTGAATGATAAAACCAACACAAAGCATTTCAGGTGTGTTTTGACAATTGCTGGTCTGCCATTTATCTCCATGACTTATTTGCTCTGAGCTGGGACAAAGAGGATGCCTTAGTAAATGAGAGAAAATGTTTGCTTAGTTCCAGCAACCTCTTACTGAGGTAAGAATGTGTAAATTGAGGATTATACCCAACTAATTAGAAAACAACCTCAGGAAAAGTATATTATTTGAGAACAAATGCATGTATTAAATAAGGATCCTAAGGATGAGTTATCTGTGCTGTTCGTTGGCTTAGAATTCTAACAGTGAAATTAAAATTATTGTGATACTCAGTGGTTTTTCACATACAAACAATTTTAAAAACAACTTACAAAAACAATTGTAAAGGTTAAAAGTTTAGATAAACCATTATTTCCATCATTATTAGTATTAAGCTTTATTTTTAACTGCTTTTATAATACTATAAAACATACATTGGCAAAGCTGTATCAGAATTTTATTTAAAAAGCCACTACCTAGTTTCCCTCATTAGGAATTCTAAGAAAATTGCAGCGTTGGTGGAATGTGATGAGAAGAGAAATATCAATTACAAATAAATAGTATATTACATGGACAGGAATATTGAATTGAAATGTTTACATCCTGGATAAAAAAAAGTGAAAAATTGTCTCTCATGAGAATGTTAGGATTGGGGTTTTTTTTGTTTTCTTTAAAGAAGCCTGACTTCTGTACCTTTCTTTCAGATTAGGCAGGTTTCATGCTTATTAGAATCTATGCTCACAAATGTCACTCCATTTTGGTAAAAAAAAAAAAATGTTTTGTTTTTCCACAGTAATAATTGAAAAATAGGAAACTATAGACTTTAATTTCTGTAAATCTGTGGGGTGCCTAGAACCGCCCAAATTTTAATCCTATATATGCTATCCTGTGGTGATAGATAGATAAAAGATAAATAGATAGATAGATGGATGGAGAGAGGGAGGGAAGGAGGGAGGTGCTGTGGTTCACTGGCAGCCTGTGCAGAGGGCAGCGGAATCAGACAGTGGGGAAGAACGGGGACCAGTCAGAAAATCTGGAGAGGACTCAGACGAGGGTTCTGCATTCAATGCAGCAATGGGGCCAGGACCATCTGGGAGTGGGGTGCTGCCTCCGGAGCCTCTGGAATCTGGCAGCAGCAAAGCAGAGGACCCACCTGTTCCCAGTGCACATGTGCGCAAAGGTGCTAGAAGGTGAAAGCAGTTGAAACAAAAGGGCAACTTGGGAGTAAGGCTGGGAGGTGATTGCCCCTTCCATAAAGTATAAAGAACAGGCCAAGATGATGAAACCTTTGTAGGAAGAAATGTCGTTTGTTAAGTTCGGATTCATTCTTGAAGCTCTTTGTACTTCAGTTGGTTTTTGTTCTAGTTTATTTGACACTTCTGTTATTGGCAGCACTTCACAGAAAAGAAAAGTGGGTGCTTATCTTGAGGGACTGTTTGAGATTCATTGTCAGTTGGAAATGAAAATAATTCCCAGCATTGCAATAAAATGAGACTTGTTTTTAAAATAAGTGTGGGCATAATTACTGTTTCAGAAGCCTTGATCAGAACAGGAAGAAGGGAAGGAGTGAGAGAGAGAGGGAGAGACACACACACACACAGAGAGAGACACATACACATACACATACACAGACAGACAGATATGGTGGTGCAATGGTTAGAATGCAATATTACATTTTGCATTCTGCTGACTGCTGACTGCCAGGAATTCAGCAGTTTGATTCTCACTTGCTCAAGAGTGGTTCAGCCTTCCCTCCTTCTGAGGTCGGTAAAATGAGGACCCAGTATATTGAGGGCAATATGCTGACTCTATAAACCACTTGGAAATGACTGTAAAGCACTATGAAACAATATATAAGTCCAAGTGCTATTGCTATACACACATACACACATAACTCAAGGTGGTGAATTCACCAATGCTCCTTTCTTCTCCTATTTTTCCCCACAACAACAAGCCTATGAGGTGAGGTTGAGAGAGAGGGGCTCAAACTCTCCTAGCCAGTTTTCATGCCTGAACTCAGAGGAGTGACTATAATCCAGATTCTCATGGTTTCAAGGCCCGCACCTTAACTACTACACCAAACTGACTCTGTCCTTGGAAGAACTAAATTTTACTCAAACTGAACCCTGAACAATATAATAACTACTTTGACTTCACATATACCTATTTTAATTAATTAAATTAATTGATTGGTTTATTATTAATAAATAAATAAAATTAATTAATTTGTAGGTGAGGTGGAAATAATTTGATTTCTCTAAGGCACACTTTGTGTTCTGTGTGGGCAGAGATGGACAGATGTGTTAGGCTCAAATATCTATCCTCCTTGTTCTAATATTTGCTAACAAACATTAGTTTTCTTTTGGGATGTCTTTCTTTCTTTCTTTCTTTCTTTCTTTCTTTCTTTCTTTCTTTCTTTCTTTCTTTCTTTCTTTCTTTCTTTCTTTCTTTCTTTCTTTCTTATATGCCTTTCCAGGACCATGGTATCTTGCACTGCTTTCCTATATTTTTCAATGTCCACATTCTTTGAGTCATTCTTAGTGATGTCTTCAACTTGCTTTATTGACTATGGTTTGCTCATTCATTGCATATTGGCTCAGCTGGGCATTAGAAAAATGTGTCTTTGTTGTACTGTCTGACAATATGAAATCACAATATTTAAACAGTACACAGCTGACTATTTCATTTTCTGGATGATTCTTTCGTTCTCCAATAGATGCTAAATAAATGAAAATAATTACATAGGAAGTTTCTCTCATACACATAGATGCACACAATATTTTTATTGAATCAGAGAATTTAACAATAATGTCAAATTTGGACTGCTGCACACTGTACTGCTTTACATTTTTTCAACATGTCCATGGAGAGTGAGAGAGTTTCTTTAGGATTATTTCATTTTATTTCACCATTTTAAATGAATAAGAAAAATATATATAATAGCATTAGGAGTAATACAGTCTTTGAAGTGATACATAAAACATAATAGCTTTCAGACCTTTGACCCTGTTGCTTGCCTGCACCTGTATCAAAATTAAACTAATGCAAATGTCAACATAGAACACATATCAACATTCATACAAACTGGAAATAGATTTACTTTCCAGTATTGTACCATCATTCTTAACCTTGTCTATGACCATAATAAAGATTTCATTTGATTTCTACAATCACTCTTTCAGTTAAACCCCATGTCTGAAAAATCCACAATTTTTGATATGTTGATCGATTCCAATATACTGGAAGAACAAATGTCTGTAACATTTGTTAACATTGCGGAAGGTTCAGATTATTTAAATGACTTTTGAGGTGAGGTTTGTCAAGCTTTGTCATTGTCTAGCATTATAGTTGGAGGTGTTTAATGTCACACTTGTACTGTACACACATTTCTCCTTTACTTTGAGGCTGGGAATATATTGTTTGGATTTGTTCATTGTTTTAGATTATCACATGATTTGGTTTTATTTAGCATGTTGTTTGAACATCTATGAAGATTCTCCTGTTTACAATGCAGTCCTTTCAGTAGTCCCAATGAGGTTCCATGCCCATGTATGTTCTGATACAGGTGACTTGAGAATACAGATAAACCCCATGGCCTCAACTACTTTCGGAGAACTAATGACCTGATCCTCAGAATGCTAATAATCAAATGACTGCAAAGAATTTTATTTTTTTCCCATTCCCCTCCAGTCAGTTAGAACTGAAGAAGCTTCTTGGATGAGAAATGTTTTCAAAGAACCCCAACCCCCCCCCCCCCCACACACACACAAAAGCACCTTTGGGACATGTTGTGTGATCCCAGACTTAGCTTTTAATAAAACATGGCTAAATAAATTATGCATGGTGTGATGATCTCAGACTTAGAATGTTATCTTCTCAGTCTTTAAAAGAGAATGACACAAAATGGAGCAATGAAATGCAAAGACACAAGTTTTAATCTCATATGAAATTAAGTTCAATCTGAAATATAGAAAATGCACAGGTTGCGTTTTTTTCAGCTGGCTCTTAATTTTATGTACATGCTGTTCTTAAACCATTCATGCATTTCCTGTATACATATATTTAAACTTGAATTATATAGAAATGATACATTTTTAAGAAATACTATTCTTTATGAAAATTCACAAGTGACAGTCCAAGAGATAATATCAGTAGTTCTAGCAAAAATGACTTCTGGTGTTGAGAAAGAACACCCAATCCTATTGTTACAATATGCAACATCCCACTTAAAAGAGAAAAGTTAATATAAGTGATAATATTGCAATATCACTACATTAGTAGTGCATACTTGATAATGCACAGTACTGCATATTTGATACCAAAAGCAGGAAGTGTATTAATCTCAATAGTAATTAATTGTGAAAGACTTTATTGCTGCATTCATGTTTTACATATATAAATCTTTCTTCCTCCCAAGAGGGAATTGGCAATGGTTTAATTAATTAAGACATATATACATACGTACATAATGATAACTTACATTCTTGCTTGTTCATATGTGATCCACCTAGTTAGGAATAAGCTGACATTATCCAGCTGTATTCTTCTGTGTCTGTTTTGGATGATGTGGTGCATGCTTCCTTTTCTGATTGTTTTGATGAGGCTTTTAGTTCTTATCACTTTAAATTAAATCTATACAATACTGAATTTACTGCTCTTCATTCTGATTGTTCATCCTCAATCTTTTTCTGATTCTTGCCAGTTTAATGGTAATGAAGTTCTTGATTATCCTGAGAATTCAATCATTTACTTATTGAGAGAGCTAAGCAATTAGTTCATGGTTCATATTTTGCATGGACCGTTGTAACAGAGTTTTGGTAGATCTTCCTGCAGTCACTTTTCAATCTTTGGTGAAGGTTCAGAATTTGTGGATCATGCCATCTCTCTCAAACTATTGCTATGTCTGCCTTTTATCAGTCTTTACATTGGGTGGGTCCCTTAGAGATGTATCACTTTTTAATTGCTGGTGTTTGTTGTCTTGGCACTGCACAGAGAAGCATCTATTTGTATGTGATTGCACTTCATGTTCCTGTATTTTCAGTTTCACTATTGACTGTTCAATCAGCATCAGTTAGTTTTTCCATAGATTAGAATGGCTCCTTTAAGTTTCAAGACCCTCTTTCATCCAGTACTTATTTGGTATTGAACACCCTACTTATTACATCTGGAATCTGATGTCCTGAAATTTAAAATGGCACTTTTCTCAGGATTTGTTTGAAGTTGGAAGAATAATGTTGCTTAAATTATAGTAGAGTTGTGATTAGATAATAGTTTTAATTTCTGATTTTTGGCTAATAAGTAGAGTCAAAGGTAATATATAAATAAATAAAATGTCTCTCTCAATATCAATTGCTCAAAAAGATGACTCTGGATACGCTATTGACTTCTTGTTCTATTTGATTGATGCATTGAGCTATACTAGGTATAACACCTAGCACAACATCTATATTCTTTAGATAAATATTAGTACATTTAAAAAAATCATGCAGAATTATTTTATGTTTAAAATATTTTATTGCACAGAAAGTGATTTTTGGCTGCAACAGAAGTTGATTTCTACACAGAAGCTGACCTTTGATTTTTAGAATGTAGGCTATCTTAGCCTTATGAAGAGATAAAATTAAGAACATAATTATGCATAATATAATATGCATAAGAACAAACATCTTTTTATTTATTACCAGGGTAGAAATCAGCTATATTTTAAACAAGCCAACCAATAATTTATTTCCTCTAAGACAGAGTTAGAGTCAATGTGACTGACTTGATTTTCCAGTCCTTGTGGCGTTCATTAATGTCAAGCCCAGTGAGAATATCTATTTGTGGGTCTTATTCTTTGAACTCTCTTTATAACATATCTTCTTTTCTTCTGGAATAGCATATAACACTGCATGTGCAATTTATCTTGCATGACGTCTGGTATGGATTTTTTCCAGTTGTGTGTACATTCCTTTGTCAGATTATGATTTATTTCTATAAGCACTTTCCCATTTTAAGTTGTCAGATGTTTCCTGTACTTATAGAACAGAATGTTTAACCTCTCAAATATAGTGTGGAAAGCAAAATTCAAACACTGTAATACTGAATTCATTTATATATGGCTGGCCAATTGAAGTCAATGGTTTTTTTTTCTCAACTAGAGACAGAATCTATTAACAGTCTTACTAAGATCTTATGATATTGATATTTAGAAGGCACATTAAATTACAAATACTTTCTAGTGTTTAATAAATGGCTTTATATGATGTAAAGATCAAAGAAGCCACATGCCCATAAAGAGAAAAGAATTTTCTCATTTATTCTCTTACAGCTTTATTTCATTTCATTGCAGAACTGAAATAATAATTCAATCATGCACCTAAGCAATTGCCTTCAGTGCATTCTGTTCATTATTTATGAATATATAAAGACATTCGTTATAATGTACCTTTATATTTTAGCTTATATAACTACAGTCCATATTTGTTCAGAAATATAATCCAATAAATTCAATAGGGCTTACATTAAAAAAACATGTTTAATGAAAATACTATCCTATTGCTTTTTTTAGCGTAGCAATGTCATGCACGTGATAACAAATTTGTACAGTCAAGCAAATGTAGCAAAATAATATGGTTAGCAACTTCATGTAAATTGGGGTAAGAAGTCTTCCCCTCTCCCCATTAAACCTCATATTCTCTCAAAAGTAGTCTATTAAAGGCTGCATGCCAATAGTGGACATAACTGGAGCAAGTGGAGAGTAAAAATAAATCCAAGAATAGGTGACATTGCTTTTCCCTTCTTTCTGCATCATCTGTCACTCTTCTTCTGGCTGATACTGAAAGACTTATAGGCAGTAGTTCAAGGATACAATTGTTTGAAGAAAGTTAGAATTAGAAAAAATTTAGAGAATAAGAATTAAATAACTTTAAAGAAGAAATCTAGGAACTGCCAGTATTAAAGTAAAAGCTCATATTTAATCTTACATTATGGTAATCAGGATTAAGAAGTGTTCTAATTTCTCTATTACTATACCAGCAGTTGTCCAGCAGCCCTGTTTACGATAACTTAATCCTTCAGAAGTAATAACTTCTGCATACTACTTCTGTGATACTTTTGCATAACACTTTCTTGATGGAAGCACTCAAATTCACTACAATTTGCCTCCTTGTTGACAAGTTTTATGTGGTGACTAGGCTAAATACTGGAACAAAAGAACAAATTTAAAAACCTGAAACAATGTTTAGCACATTTAAAATTCCAGAGATGTAGAATAACCAAAAAGCACATTGATCTTTTTTTCTTGTATCCCTTTATTCAGTTAATAAACCCATGTCTTCCATATAATCTCTGCTGGCTTAATCTGACAAAATGCTTGATCTGTAACATTTAAAATACAATTTGAAAAAAAAAATCCAAGAAAATATAAAGGGAAAAATGAACAAATATGGAGTGGTATATGCGTGCACTCTTTTCCTTAATGGAAGAGAAGAGTTAACTCTGGGATCTACTTTAAAAATAATGTACAGATAAGTAGGGAACCTTTCTCCTGAAATAAGTATCAAATGAAGATCGTTTTGCATGTACATATCTGAAACCCAATAGGAACAAACTTCAAACTGAAATTCTTCCAAATATATGTCTATAGAAGATTTACATTTAAAACAAAATACAAGTAGACCCATGCAGAATTGGGATCTCTAGATGGGAGAATTGACCCATCTAATCTTCTCTCCAGTTTATTCTCCCAATGGCCAACCAACTGCACAAAGAATTCTCCCAGCAGATAAACTTTAGAGACAATCACATTGTTGTTGTGGCTCATGGTCACTGCCCTCATGATTTGGTTCAAACTCTTTTTTTCAAGTCAACTAAGCTGGAAGCCAGCACATTTTGTATTAGTCAATTCCAAAATTTCATTTTATACAACCATAAGCTCAACTGTGTACTTTCATAAGCAAGTTGTTATGGAACATGACCTTGGGTGGGGACTGGTTTCAGAGAAATCATTTTAAAGTTACTGCATATTCATATAGCTAGTTTATGGTTGTTCACATTTTTACAGTGAACACAATCATTGCACATGAATTAGGCAACTTCAGAGAGGAAGGGGAAAAAGTGACTCTGAATAAGATTTTCTCCTGGAGATAACAAGAGTTATGACTAATATCTAAAACTCCAGAAACTTCATAGAGGCCAATACTGAAAACAAAAGGTCATAACAAGAAATGTCAGGATTTGTTTCTGATAGTGTCAAAACTTCCTTGCGCATGGCCACACACATTACAACAGCTTATTCAGTCACCTAAACATTCAACAAAAAAGTGGGAAATCAGGCAGATAAGGTTAAAGCCATAACACCCCCCCACAACACTATATGCATATGAATCAATTTTAAAATAAACTTACTCTATTCATTAATAAAATATACCTAAATTTCAATACATATTGATTAAAACAATATTTTGCTTATTACCATAGTATGGTCGCCAGTTACATAACTCTTGGTGGCTAGCAATTACGAACAAAATAAGACGCTGTAATGAAATTGTAACATAAATAGCTAGGAAAAGACAAGACAGTAATTATTTGCAACAATGAATGCAAACAAGAAATGGGGCTTACCCACATCAACATTTATAGACACAAATATAAGCTTTGAAATTGAAAATAAAATCCGCTTCAAATATTAATACAATCCAATACATCTGGAGGACACATGGTTGGGTAAAAGGGTTTTAATTGATGGCGTCACTAGAAGAAAAACACATTGGTGGATGGATGGTGATTCCAAAGAAACGCGGATCCGTCGGAGTGAGGAAGGGAAGTTTTTAAAGGATGCGGAATAGGAGAACGAGACAATTGTTTGGTTTATTGTATCATGGTCAAAAACCTTGATGTGTATTTCAGTATGCCGTAAGCTGAGAGTTAGAATTAGATTTGGCTAAACAGATCACTCAATGTGCTACATGTTGGAGTTTGCTTGGTACAATAGCGCCTTGCAACCATGTATATATTCTCGGCAAAACTGCGTCTGCAGCGCTCGACGCTGCCATCTTTGGCAAGAAGATGATCGGCACTCTGCCTCTAAACATGTGCAAAGGGCTTTGCTGTTGAAACGATTTTTACGCGGAATAAGTAATAGCGAGAGCAAACGGAACACATCTAAGAAGCACTCTAGCTTCGCTGGCTAACAATCCCCGCCCCACAAATCCACCTCTCCCGATTCTGAAAGCCCAGTTGCTGCCTTCGGAGCGGCGAAGGAAAAACACGTCCGCCTTTGGCCCCGCCCTGCTGCCGCTCTAGCCTTGCTGTCTCTACTCTTCCGCGAAAGCGGGTGGGTGGGCGCGTGCCTGCTCAGTTCTGATCCCCGCAAAAGAGGGGAGTGGGGTGGGGGGGAAATCGGAGAGCTCCAAAGAGCGAAAGACGTACACAGGAAGGAAAGACCAGCCGAAACCATTGCACTCGCCGACCTTTTTTCTATCCGCCCCCTGTTTCCTGCTGGGTGGCTACTTCCTCTTTCTGTGCCCCCTTTCTTTTACTACCTGTGTGAAACCCTTTGGTAAAACCCTATGACTTAAATTTCTCGGTTGGCAACTGCATTTCCTTCACCCTCTCCTCGGAGCTTCACTTGTATTTTCTAAGGGCGTCTTTTTTCATCAGGATATATATTATCATGCAGTTACATAATCCGAAATTATAGCAGGAGTTGAGAGAGAGGGAGGGAAAAAAACCCACCAGCGGAATGATAATCCTTACTTGTCAGGGGGTCACATTCTATTTTTTTGCACGACTTCTTTTATACCTGTCCTGGCTTGGTTTATTTATTTATTTTTTTTAAATTTATAATTGCAAATGGATGTCTCTAAAACAGTCTGTCAGGAAGCTGGTAAATTGCCTCCCCTTTTACCAGACGGTGTCTGTGCAAATGATCCTGGACTTGTCAAGCAAGACCATTCACACAGTCCATCATCTCCTTTCTTTGGCAACACTGAATTGCAATCTGTTGCTCCTTTCAACAGGAAGGCAGGAGGAAAGTGTAGGATTCAAGTGGTATGTTCCATATTTCTTCCAAATTTACTGTGGCTTGGCTGGTTTTGTGCAGAAATATCAAAATACAAGATTTCAGATATATGTAGCATCATGAACTATCAGTGATCATGAAAAAGGTGCATACTTAACTGAAGGACCTTGCTACTGACATAGTAATCAAGGGTGCAAAGTGGTTGCACTCCTCAATTAGTCATTTCTTTTAAGTATGCTAGGGTATTAAGATGTGTAGAAGAACATATCTAAGTATTGGTTACAAATTGGTTACAAATGTGTGTTTGCAATACCCTGACATCAATGAGTTACATTTTGTGTACTTTAAGAATCAAAATACCCCAGAACTGTATATTTTGAAATAAGAGAACAGTGTGTTTAATATTTGCTCTTATTCTTTTACAATATTGTATAATATAGCAGCTGTAAGTTTTATCACATGCATATTTATATAATTTTATTTTCTACTATTCAGTCATGTTCAATTCTCAGAGATTCCATACAGTTTTCATGGCAAGTTTTTTCAGAAGTGATTTGTTGTTGACTCCTTCCTGAGAGAAAGTGACAAGCCCAAGGTCACCAAACTGGCTTTGTGCCTAAGGTGGTACTACAACTCGTGGACTTTTGGTTTCTAGCCTACTACACAAAACTGGCTTTCTTATAATATTTATAATAATTAGTTCCTAATCAGTTTTTAAAAGTAATTTCAATTTTCTGCTTATTTAGACTTTTCACTTTATTTCCTCTGAAAGTGGAAGCACCTAAATGGTCTGGGTTGAACTAGAAAAAATAAACCAGGTGAGATAGGAAGGGGTATTCTGAAACTAGTATCATATGTTTGCTAAGAAAATAGTATATATATATGTCCATGTAGTAATAGGAGTATTGGTTTAATACTTAAATGTATTAAAATAATACATTTCTCTAAAAATTTTCATTTGGTTGTTTTTAAAATGTGTAGGCTTGTGATTCCAAACTCTTTAAAGTTGACTAAGCTTACTGTTGATGGTGGGAGCTGTAGTAAAAGATCTGGAGGATACTGGTTTAGGGAGGTTGCTCTTAATTTTCTCTAAATTTCCTGAGAGGCCTTGGTAACCTGCCAAAATGCTTGCCTGCTGTGACCCTGTGGTTATTTTGACATGTTGGCAGGGTAGAGCCTTCGCTTTTGATGTGGCTTAGCTTTAAAGGTCCTTGAAACATTTTGAAAGCACAGCATGAGGTCAAAGGCCATCCCTGTGACCCCCTTCCAGCTCAGTCTATAAGGATGATGCAGCTTGTCTATTTTATGCTAAATTGTGGATGGTGAATGCCTCTAGAACCCAGAGCAATTATAAGAATAATCTCCTGTTCTGAGATCCAAGTTCAGTGCAACAAAATAATTCATCATACTTGGTAGAGGGGGAAAGTGTGCACACCATGGCAATTTGGGGTACAGATTAATTGGCTCCTTATATAATCTGTTGTTTTTCTTATGAGACACATTGTTATCTCTTAAGATATGCATTTTCATATTGCATTTTCTCAAAGTTTGTTAGTACTTTATGTAAGAATACTGAAATAAATATAATGTAGCTCAAATTTGACTCTGAAAAAGAATAGTTGCTGATGTAGTTGTAACTGGAATTATGAAGATTGGAATTAGTTTATAATCACATATTGTTAATACCTTTTATCGAACAATTTCTGATTTTGTTTGATGCAGATTGGGGATATTAAAATAAAAGTTACCAAAGTAACTTTTGAAAAAGAATCACTGTCTTCAACAGTTGAATGAAATCTGGGATATAAATTTAGAAAATATATACAGTACATATATGAATATAGTAGTTCATTTGAAATCTGCATCTATAGATGGTATTATATTCAGAAAGAGCTACTCTTTGTTGATCTCAGATGAGCCTAAATAATTCTGATAATAATTTGAAATAGTGAGGAACCAAGATAGCTTTGGAAAGAAAGAAGGGACCAGAACAAAAGAGAGACATCAACACTTCCTTGTGTTGATGAGATATTAATTGTGTTTGCATGAGTTTTAACAAGGAAAAAGGAATCATTTGTGAGGAAAAGGATAATACTTTTTTCGGCTCAGAAATCATTACTCTGTAGCATACATAATAAAAATGTTGTATTTGTTGAAATCGGACTTGAAGAATGATAATGCAGCATATCGGTTAATGTTTTATTTATTTATTTTTCTTCATGATAGTCTGTGATTCTGCCAGTCTATAATGCTGAGTCTTGGCTGGATGAATGTCTGAAGTCGATTCTGGATCAAGATTTCCAAGGTTCTATTGAACTGTCTATTTTTAATGATTCTAGCACGGTATGTACATTCATAATAATCTATTTTTACTTTTACTGTACTACTATAATTTGAATGCCAGTTACAGTTAACATTTAATTTTTAAAAATTAAAAATTAACCTTTTGGTACTTTTTCTTACCAGGATAATTCTATTAATATAATTGAAAAATGGAAGATTTTGTTGGAAGAAGCGGGCATTCGGGTAGTACTGGGAGAAAATTACTCAGCTCATCCAGGTGGAGGTAGGAACTTTAAAACTGCAGGTGTAACATTTTCCTCAGCCTGAGAAATCAGGAGATATTTATGATATATTTGTGTAGACATATGATAAAAAAATATAATTTTGCTTATGGGCTAAGAAGTCGACCTGTTCGCTTTTTCTTTGGTCTTCCCTAATATAATGGTTGCTGAACAAACTAGGACTCATTAAGTAGGACTATTTGATGGTCCTCCTGAACCTGTAGTTCCCGTTTGAGGATTAGATGGCTGTGCGCCTAGGAGTGCTTTTGTGTAGTTTTGTGTTGTGCCCTTACTTGGAACGAAAAATTCTTTTTACAGTTACTGATGGTTTAACAATCTCTTGAGCATTACTGGAATGCGCTTTACGTAAAATTGTCCTTTAAGAGCATCCAGAAGCTGGACATGATTCAGAAAATGTGGCACATGAATCTCCTTTAATATAGCGTTAGGGATACACCCTAGCAGAATCTGCACGGCAGTCAGGCAAATATGTGAGATAAACGTTTTTGTAGTTTACACTCAGTAAAACAGATACACTGTGCTAGTTAAATAGTTTATTCCAGTAAGAGTTTTAGCATAGTCAAACAGTCCATATATCATACACTAGTTCAGTCCGTCCGGGGGATTATTCAGTTGCAGTGTCGAAAAAGAGGTCAGTAAACTTACAAATATCAGTCCAGTAATATATCTTCTCGCAGTAGAGATAGGAAGAAATCAAACCTCCTTTCTTCCTTCAGCAGCAGGGAACACGCAGTTAACAAATCATCAATCTATCATAGTTAGCAAACAATCCAGTAAGCCAGCAATACAGTAAGCTAGCAGGTTCTCTTGCTCCCTCTTATGGTTTTACAACTGCACCCAAAATTACATGCTTTGCTGTTTAAAGTGACACACACTTAAATTTACTATCATAGTTTATATATATTATTTTACCCAAACTACGTTAGGTAACCTTGTTATTCCTAACATATATGCACATTACACTTTTGCTCCATAGGCTGAATTGGTATGCTTCCAAATGCAGTTCAAGTTGCTAGTGATCTTCTTCTTCCTAGCATATTCCCGCAGAAGCAGGGTCCGCTTTTCAGTTCATTGAATGCCACTTTGCATGGTCACTGATCTGAAGTTCAAGTTACTAGTGATCCTGGTATTTTATACCAAAGTATAAAGCAGTTGCCCAAACAAAATTAAAGGCAAAAGGTTACTGCAATAATAATGTAATTGCTTTCTGAAAGCAAGGAAAGTTGGGAGTTGTGCAGGTAGCCCTCAACTTACAACTTCTGCTTAGTGACTGTTTGCAGTTATAACGTCACGGAAAACAGTGACTTATGACCACGAGCCAAGGTGGCGCAGTTAGAATGCAGTACTGCAGATTACTTCTGCTGCCTGCTGCCTGCCTGCACTTTGGCAGTTCAAATTTTACAGGCTCAAGGTTGTTGTCTGGAGGACTGCTTCTCCCTGATCATTTCTACCCATCTCATTAGATATTGCAGAAGAAGCACATTATGAGGACCCAGATTGTTGGGGGCAATATGCTGACTCTGTAAACTGCTTAGAGAGGGCTATAAAGCACTGTGAAGCGGTATATAAGTTTAAATGCTAATGCTAATTATGAGCCATGTCAATTAAAGAAAGCAATCTAATGGGATCCAGGAAGAGAGGCTGTTGTGGAATGTGATTGAAGCTCACCTGTTTTGCTTGCACATTGACTTGGACAAGTACAGAAAGGTGGAGCCCTAACTGCTTGATTTTTTTTGACTTGTCCTGATCTCTTCTTTGGAGAATGCAGTTACTTATATCCTACTAAAGGTCTAACACAACTCCTTTGAACACCATCCGGTATCATTTGCACATGGGTTAGACTTAGATGCTCCGTTTTTACTGTCACAGAGAAATATCTTCTTGAAGTTTGACTTAATATTAAGCCACAATTGCAAAATTAACAAAATTTATTAAATATATTTGAATGGGATATTGCCAAATAAAATTTGGAAATCAAAGAATATCAGCTGGATACTGTTTAGGTGACTTACAATCCTAAAATCATCTATTAATCACGCTGTCTTGCCTGGCAAAAAAAATCAGATATTTTGTATCTTAAATTTCTGAAAATATATCCCTGTTTTTTTGTTTTCTTGTCAATTTTTACTATACATTTCAGAAATATATATCTATTCTTGTATAAGGTTTAACTTGGTTGAAAAGGCCAGTAAAGAAAAAGCGTTTGTTGTAGGCTGGGAAGAAGCCAGTCCGGTTGTATGCTAGATTGAAAAGTATGAATAATGTTAACTTTCTGATTCTAGCCAAAACAAATAGCTCCAGTATTGTTGGAAATGGCTGGAAAGTAACAGATTCAAGTTGAATTGCCAAGTGTAACCACTCTAGAATGGAGAGCAGTTTATTGGTGTGTGAACTGTGAATGGTTTGTATTGAGTTTTAAAGCTGGTGTTTTAAAGTTGTTATACTTTTTGGGTGAGATTGCTAAAAAGAGGAGAAATGATAAATTGCATTTAGGGAACATTATTAAGACATTTTAATTTGTTCCTACTTTAATTTTTGTAAGCTTATGAACACTTTATGCAATGTATAATGCAATCAGGATTGCCTTTTTCTATTAAGATTATTTTGAAGGTACAATTAAAAAAAAAGGCTGGAAAATGTGATATGGCTATGCTAATCATCTTTTTTTCTCTTTCACACACATATCTTTGTATAACTATATATCGTATATATATTCACAGTTTGTATATATTCTATTTATGAGAAAGAAAAATGTGATCATCCGTTCTCCAGAAATGAAAAATAGTCAGAAGAAAATTTTTTCTAAATACAGACAAACATCCTATGTGGTTCCATTAATCCCAATATGTCACAATGACTATTTGTCTTTAACCCAGGCCTGGAGGTATTTTCTTCTCTAATAATCATGTACATAGGTGCATTGCTGGACCCACACTCCAGAAAATGGCACAGCAGGAAAAAAATAATATTGACTGAATTTAATACCTACTGAATAAAATAAATTGCCTGTAAAATAAGGTACTCCATTTATAAAATGAATGAATCTTTCTTATGAATATTCCAACCATTTTTTTCTTTTGCAGCCCATTCTGATCAGTAGGAAGAATAAAAATGTGTGCCACCAATACAGACAGACACACACAGAGACACAGACACAGACACACACACACACACAAGGACACACATATTCCTTCATCCTTCTATCAGGTCCAAAACAACAACAACAATAAAGCAAAAGAAAACAAAAGGACTGGATTGGGTTGGGCTGGGATAAAGGTTATAGGTAGCTGTTTAAGGGAGAGAAAGTGACACAAAAATTGTGATAAAAGTTGATGGAGATGAGGCAAGGGAAAGAGAATGGACAGGAAATGGAAGAAAAGAGAACTATTTAGGCAAAACAGAAAAGGTTAATATGTAGCATGCAAATAACTCATCCCAGGCATCCACTGGTTTTCAGCAATCTGCAATCATTTGAAACTCCTCCCCCATTTTTTTGTGAAAAATTTTTCCTACTTGTAATATATATGTGTTCCTAAGATAGCAGGATTATTCATCTAGATAGCATATAGTTCATTTGATTTCATTTTTTACTTTTTTCTGCTCCAATAAGAAGACACTTGAGTGCTTTATAGTATGCATTCAGTAATAGGGTTAAAAAGGTGATACAAAGCCTCAAGAAAACAAGATACCCACAACATACCAGTCATACTAAGTTCCCAAAATGTGCCCAAATCCAGCACATTCAATTCTCCATTCTGGAAATAGGAGTAACTCCCTATGTCTGGAACTTTTCTGTTGGTTTGAAACCCAGAAATTTTAAGGAGAATAGACACATACTTTCAAAATTAGAGTTTAAAGTACATATATAGTGCTCCACAAAGTCAGGCCTGGATCACTTGTAGTATTAAGCCATAACTGTTTGTGGGGTCTTTTGGCTTGGTATGATTATCATTACTAACTAGCATTCTTGAGTGTTATAAAACATCATAGCAACAAATAGCTTCAAATTAAAGGTGTACCATTAACCACTTATCTCAATATTACCTTTTTCCAAAGCCATGAAGCTTGGGATTTCATTCTTTAGAAATGCTCCAAAAATGGAATTTCTCTTGAAATCAGTTTAACACTTTTTAAAGTTGACTATTTAAATATTTGACTAGTTAAATATTAATTAGAAATTAATTTTTAAATCTCTAAACTTTTGTCACATTTATTTCTGCAAAATAAAAAAATGATTTTTTTTCTATTTTGCAAAAGTAAATGTAGATTTTTTTTCTTTAAAATGTTTTTTTCTATTTACATTACTCTGTATTTTCTCAGCTTTTGCTATGTATGTTGAGGAAAGGTGTATAAGAAAAGGAATTCCTGGGTATAAATCCTTTTTAATGCAGAATATGTACATTTGAAGAACCTGTTTAGCTGGATATGTTGTTAATCCCTATATCTTTAGTGATTTACTTTGTTGTAGTTATGAGTAGTTAGCATGTGTAGAGGGTATTTCCTTTGAAAAAAGGCCCTCTCCAGCCCCCAGGGATGAAACAATGTGACAGTCTTCACATCCCGTGTTTACACTGGATTAAGATTCATTTCTGGTTCTTTTCTGTCATGGAAAAGGAACAAGAAAAACAAAAGGGAAAACTCCCCACAAAAGAGAGGGTCAGTGCTTTTAAAGAAACTACCACAAAACTACTTCTTTCCAAGAGTGAGGAATGTTAATATCTCATGGGGTCTTAGGTTTTTACTCCTGTGGCCATGGCAACGTGTTCTTTTCAGTAATGGAGCAGGCCTTACAAAATCGCCAAGGCCTGGCACAGACATTTGACTCTTCTCAGTAGAGCAGTATCACAATGCATTCCTTGCTCATGCCAAAGGCAAGATTCATAGTCCCCTTTTAAAGTTTTTGTACAGAATGAAATATCTGGAATCATAGTTGCCTTGATATCATAAAAGGTTGTTGTAAACAGCTGATGGCTAAGCTGTTTTAGTTCCTTAAATATCTGTTTCTACAATTTAATGTATTATTCTATAATAATCTGCACTTCAACAGGTTATTCCTCCTTTGCCCCAAATAATTCTTAAATCACCTAATAATTATTTCACATGAACAGGTTTTTTTTTCCTTTGGCTCAAACACATCAACACTCTCTGTCTTATTTGTTTATTTTCATTTCAATGTTTATTTTCATTTTTTAAAAAAAACATTCCTTTTTTGTATTATAATTATTTTAGTTGATTACGTTGTAGTAATTGAATAGTTATTTTTCATTGGTCCTGTGCATTTTTACTATCCAATAATATGAGTTAGTTGAGCAAAGTATGAGTAAAAACATTAAAAAATCCTATTTTTTAAAAAATTATAGTCTTCTGCTTGAGCAATGACTTGGATTACAAGACTTTCAAGGTCCCTTCCAACTCTGTTATTCTGACCTTCTGATTGGCAAAAACTTTAGGTAATAATACAGCACCCTACATAAATAAATTGTGAATTGATGGTTTTCCATGGCACTGAACAAGGTAAAACCTTGATTCAATGAAATTTGAATGGTACGGGTACCCATTCAATCTGAATTTGTGCAATTAACATTATTTGCATACATAAATTCATGGTATTAGTGTAAAATACCAATTACATACTTACACAAGGGTGCATTGATGCAAAGCACGTCTATTACATCAATTATATACAGTAAACTGCTTTGAAATAGTTGGATTTGCCAATTGTTTGGAAATGAAATATTAAATATTTTTTTTACCTCTTGTGCCTGAAGTTTGGATCTTTACTCCAAATGGATCTTTACTTTCAAAACATAGAAAGGGAAAGGAAACAATGAGATCTTCATTCTTCAGATCTGTTTTGGAAAGAATGCTAATTTGTATAGGTATTTGGGCTTTTAAGTTTAATATTACATAATTTCAAGTATAAAATATAAATTGCATTGATTTTCATATACTGCATTGACTTTATTTTATCAACAGTTGGCTTTGCTAAAAATTATGCTATTGATCAGAGTTCGGGGGAGTATCTCTGCTTTCTGGACTCGGTAAGTCTTTTCCGTTGTTTATTAAAATCTAATATAAAAATGTATATTTTCAACTGTCTTGTTCTTCCCTTTTTCTTACCATATAATTGTGGCTGATAGTTTTTGATAGCTTTATGTGTTTCATGGAGAACTATTGGATACATTCTGCAGCTATTTCTGCTTAGACCCTTAGTTATTAAAATAACTTTAAAATTTGTAAAGTCTATAGTGTCATTGGAAGTGAAGGTTGCTTTGGTTCCCATAAATAGCTAGCGGGCCACATCTTTGATTTAATTATCAAAATTGAAGTGACACACCCCACAGATTTGTAACAGTTTGAAATGTCACAAACTACAGTATGACATAAAGTAGTAAGCATAAAGTACTGTAGTAAGATAATTTTATTCAACAAGGTGCTCTCCAAATGTTTTTGATTATTTTTCCCATAATTCCCATGATTGATTTTCCAAGTGTTTGAACCTTTCCAATTCCTTTTTATCCATATAATAATGTAAGAGTTGAATAAATGGTACCTTCACTTCAAGTCCAGTATCTTGGATAAAATCTATTTGCTCTGTGAGAAAACTTAGTTGTGGCCCATGGGATCACAACAGCCTTGTTACCTGGTACTTTCAGATTCTCAGAACAATGGAGCAGTACTTAAATATGTTATGTTAAACATGTTCTGTTTAAATATTGAATAAGGTAAGAGCTTCTACAAGTGATCCCAGAATTAATGAGGTCATGTTTCCTAGGAGGACGAATGCTTTAACTACAGCAACAAATGACACCTTTTCTTTTCCACCAGAGACCTTCTCTGTATTGCTGCCAGAAGCATGTAAGAATTTGGCAATTAGGAGGAGGAGGCTAATCTAGCAGAAATGCTGCTTTTGGCAGATTGCTGTATTAGTTGTCTTGCCAGAATCATTTAGACCTCCCAGTGTGCTATTCCTTCTTTTACCTTAAAGGAGCCATAACAGTGACGAGAACAAAACTAGAGACAATTAATATAAGTTAGCAAACAAGCTTTATTGAATTAGCCTACTGTATAAATAATTAGATTTATATATCTGCGCGGTTCCAACTTCAAATCCCTCCTTATCAAATATAAATTTCCATCTAGAATTTTACATCTTTTCAAGAAACCCTCTGTAGATGGTTCTATGCTAACACTTAATGCTATTGGGATGGCTCATCTACATAATGAATCCATCAAATCAGAGTCTCTCAGGTATTATTTTTTGCTTTGCTATTGCTACTCAAGAGCTACCTAACAAGGTAACTCTAATGTGGTAAGTTTATTTAGAAAACTATGAAGAAATTATATTTTTTTCAGTCCTTTTGACAGTTCATCAGTACATATTTTTTACATTGAGTTAAAATCTGGGCTACTTACTTGAGACTAACTGAATTGGTTGGCCAATGAAACTGGGAAGTTAATCCAGACAACAGACATTTGTTTCCTCATTCTACTCTTTTTTTCCTAGTAGAACTTAAAAACTAAAAGTCAAGTTTGATGATCTTCTAGATTTTAACGCTTATGTCTACTTTATTAGTGCAGTAATTATTCCTTCTTACATTAACCAGCAATGTTTCTTGGTTTGAAGGTATCTTATCAAATACTGGCTCCCTGCTAAATCCTGCTTTTGCCATTGGATTTCAACAGGGTAATCTTAGATTTCTTGTTCTGTTAATTTTAAACTACAAATGCTCTCCACAAGGCTCAGGAGAAAACATAAATTGTTTTTATGCAAGTATCTCTTTCCTGAATATAATGGGAGATTTTATTTCAATATCATAAAAGAAAACTAAACTGAACAACAGCAGGATGGGACCTGTGGCCCTCATTAAGAGAGTGACAGCTCCTCCTAAGCATATGAGGATTGTCTTTTTCTTTACTAATTTTTTCTCTTTGTTTTCTGAATTAAATATGAGTTTTTTTAGATGATGTCTTTGACATCTGTCCCCTAAGTTGAGAATTTGTGTCCTACCTACTTGTTCCAAGAAGAGATGCCATTCATCAGCTGATGAATGTTCTTGAAGCGATTCTGTTTTCTCCTTCAGTGGAAAACAATGTTTTTGTTAATTTGTCCTTACTCATTCTATTATTCTTCTGAATATATAGTAAGAGATATTTAATTTGCTTAAGTCCTATGATCCTTGCTTTACCCAAAACATGTTTTTTTTTCTCTCTCTAAATACTTGTCTTGATGGTTATCAAGTTAGCATAACATAAACAGAACAAAGTATGTTTGATTGTGAGACCATATTTATTGATGACTCTGAGCTGTGGAGAAAATGCATCAGTAACAAAGAAAGGGAAAATAAAATGTTACAATTGAACAAAAGTAAACATATTATTGATACAATCTTGTTTTTAGTGGCTATATCTTTCTTAGAGAAGCTAATTATGATGATTTTTCTTAAAGTACCTGCTTATATTAAGAGAGGGACAATCTTAAGGTGGTACTGCTTTTTCTTGTTCATCTTCAGATTTATTTATACAATTTATATGGCCGTCTATATCAGTGAGTGACTGAATATCCAGAATTAAAATACGTTAATAAAAAATAAATATTGTAAAAATTAAAAATACAGGCAGCTAAGAAATCACTAACACAACCAAGAAGAAATAACTATGGAGAGATGGTCCTTCAAGTAACCCAGTCCTAAAACATAAACCAGCACTCTGAGATTCACCCAGAAGCACACTGGCAACGAGTACAAGTCAGTGGAGTAGTAGAGTTATGTGTGCAGCGTAACGGGCTCTACTTACTATCCATGCTGCCCTATTCTGAAGTGAAGTTGAAGTTTCTGATTGCTTTTCAAGAACAACCATATGTAAAACACACTGTAGAGGTCACGAGGGCATGAGTGACAGTGATCAGGGTCTCCCAGTCCAGGAATGTATGCAGATAGCACACAACCTGAAGGTGTACACAGATGACCTTGTTGCCATCCCTATGAGCAGGATGCATGAGCCAAAAGAATTCCCAGACTACAAAACAGGCCTGTCGGAGGCAGTGCTATCTTATCCAAGACCAATAATGGAAAGTTCCAGATACCAGAAGGTCCAAACAGCCAAAGCCTTTCAGTCTCTTTTATCTTTTGTCTTATTGGGCTAATACCTGTAGGTTCCCATCCAGATCCCCAAAGCGTCTATACCAGGGGTGTCAAACTATAATTCTTCGAGGGCTGGATTAGCGCTGTAGATCTTCTTTGTGGGCTGGGGGAGGAGTGGGGAGAGATGGAACAAACACCTCCTGCACAATAGGATGCTGGGGGGCTGTGCTCATCCCCCACACTGTTGAAGCCTGTTGAAGTCATAATGCAATTACTTTGTCCACAGTCTTCCTTAAACAGAGTAGCTTGGAAACTGGATGAAAGCTGATTATTTTTGGCCTGAACAGTCTCCTGCAGCACTTTGCTGCCTAAAATGGGGCATGGGGAGTCACCATGGGTGGGATCTTTGCTATTTCCAGGCTGGCCCCATGTGCCAGATCTAAGCACCCCACAGGCTGGATCCAGCTCACAGGCCTTGACACCCCTGCTCTATGCACTGGGACAGGACATCTATGGCCTGGGGTGATGTAAAGCTAGGTATCATTATCATATTGGTGATAGTCAAACCAAACTGTCAAATGACTTTATCTAGCAGCCTCAGATAGATATTAAACAGGAGGGGAGAAAGATTGAACTCTGTAGCACCCCACAAAGTAAGAGAGGTAGACTGGATCTCTCTCCTCATTATTTCATTCTGAGCCTGTTGAATGCAATTACTTTCTCCACAGTCTTTCTTAAACAGAGTAGCTTGGAAACTGGACGAAAGCTGATGATTTCTGGAGTAGAAGTCAGATCACCACCTCTGTAAACCTGACAGAAAGCACTTTCTCCCTCAGAAGAATTAACCATCGCTCAAACACAATCACATATTCCCTCCCAGGCAAGCAAGGAAATGTAAGCAACTGTCCATCAGATTTGTTAGGAATGTAAGTCACCTAACAGCTATTTGGGTTAGAAATATATAAACCAGGATAGACATTTTAATGCTGCCTAAAAGTATAATTGGGTGTGGTTTCTCAAACAGCCATAAGATAGAGCCAGAAACCTGGGTTGTCTTAGTCTTCATCTCAGAAGAAGTCTCAGTGAATCTCTGTTTTCCTTCTGTTGGAGATTATTGCCGTTCCTCCTAATTGACTGATATTCTTGGATTTGATGTAAGTCTGATACTGAACTGTTTTTGACACTGGACTTTGTTATTGGATTATCCCTGGACGGAAAACTGACTGATCTTACCTGTGAATGACTTTGGACTCTTTATTTTGAACTTTGCTTAAAACTTTATTGAAAGTAGAAAACCTACATTTACTGTACAGTGTATCTGTGTTCTGTGTGTGTATTATTCAAACACTACTCTCAATACGTTTCCCTGTATGTGCTCATTCTAACGGGAATTACCTCAACAAGATTCTTCGCATATTCCTATAATTTTAATTTCCTTATTTATCATATTTGCATGCTACCTTATCAAATGACTCTTAAGTAGCTTACAAGAAAATAAATTCCCAAATGAAAATGATTTTATCACAAACAAATATAATTATACCTGTGGCAGGTTCATATTTACTACCAGTCTTATTGTCCTTCTTTGAATGTTCCTTGGAGAAACACTAGTTTTTCTTCCTGTATGTCAATGAAGATTCTGAGTCATCCATGTAAAATTGTCTGGAAAATTGAATAATGGACTTACTTTTTTGTTGGTTTGAGATGTTTTGCTACTCATCTAAGCAGTTTCTTAACTCACGACTCTCTGCTGAACCAACTTGTTCAGACTAAGAAAACTGCTTGGATGAGTAGTGAAAAAGTCTCAGACCAATAAAAAATAAGTTCAGTTGCCATGATTCCATTTTCCAGACTGTTTTTACTAATTTTCAAAATAGGAATAAGGAAGAGGCCATTTTAACTTCAGGAAGCACTTGGTAAATTAGAACTAGTGTCAGGAAACACATAGTTAATTGTACTAGTCCAATTGAATTCTGATCCATTGGGGCAGAGAAGAATGAATCAATATGGTAAAATAGCTGGAACGCTGGACTAGGCCAAGAAAACTCAGGTTAAATCCAAACCTAAGCATTGGAAGCTCATTGTGTGGTTTTGGGTCAGTCTTTGTATTTTAACCAGCTTTCCAGAATTGTTGATAATGGGGAAAATTGAAAGAGAAAGTGTTAGTCATTGAATTGAGGGAAAAGTGGAAGAAACTTCTAATAGATAAATTTCTGATGAAGCAAAAAAAATATCCAGGATATTCATTCAGAAATTGTGTCCATGCTATTAGTGGATAGAATATTAGATTTATACACAAATGCATTGTTAGAAATATATGTGTATTTTAAAAACTTCAAAACAGTTAAAGCATGTGATATTTACAGCAAATGTTTGAACAGTATTAATTGTTCTTTATCTTGGCAACAGTAATTGTTCTATATGAAATTTATGGCTTACGAAACTGCTGAATACAGATCTAATCTGCCAGTTTCCCAGTTCTTGGGGGGGCAGTTTTGTGGATGTTTGAAATAATATTTTGTAGAAGTCAAAAATGTAAACAAGCTATTTTAATTTTTGAAAGTGAAAATACAGAAAGTGTCAAGATGCGCAGATATAATCATATTTACTGCATAAAGCAATTACTTTACTGGCTTCTACATATTTTGCAAATTGCTACTGGTCAAAAATAGTGCAGTTGTCATTTTCTCCATGATTAGGCTAACCATGTTCTGATTTTTTATTGAACAAAAACTGGCAATTTTGTCATTTGTGAAAAGTTAAATCATGATTTAAAACATTGTTACTTTTACAGACAATGTCATATCTGATTATGGACAACTTCTGTCATGGGAAATAAACTATGTTAAAATGGAGATGGAATAGATGGATTTTTTAAAGTTATCTTTTTCCTTGGTGCAGATAAAGCACTGTGAAGCGGTAGATAAGTTTAAGTGCTATTGCTATATTCTTGTAAACAATGTTTTAATTTGCTTTCAGTAACAGAAGTATTGTAGAAGTAGCAGCAATAAGTATGTTTTTCTTTAATTTTATGCCTTTGAAAATTCTTATCTGCATAGCAGCTATCCATGGGAGAAACAAGGAGTGTCAGATTGACAAAAAACAGTGTTGCAATGTTTGATGAAAACGTACTCCTTTTCTACATGTACAATATTGTGATGTTGCATACCTGTCCAAAAGAGCCAGACTTTGTAATCCCCACCACAGTGCTACTTTTATCAGAATAAAATATATTTGATTGCCGCTGCACTGGAATATGGGTGTGGAATCAGTTTGCTGCTTTATCATTTAACCATTCCAAACCTGTTCCCAATCAAATGCTGATAATCTGCTTCAGCACAAGAACTCATCAGTTAACCCATGTCACACTGCCTTCCCCCTTTTCGATTATATTTGCTTAGAGTAGAAGTAATGTTTTAAGAGTTACTGTCCCACAATAAGTTAAACACCTGATGTGTTGATAAACAAATGGATGTTCTTCCCATTATTTTCTGTGTTTAAGAGTAAAGAAAGAAGAGAAACATTCCTGCAATTGATACGCGTCTAGGAATTACTTTCTATTCTTGTTGGAAGCAGTTTCTTAATACTGTGCAATAATTTCTGAAAAACATATGTTACCAGCTGTGAAATTTAACTTTGTCTATGACTGCTTTTATATACCTTTCTTACTACTCACGTTCAGTTCTCTAAGTTGGTAATGAATTATCCAGAATATAATGTTGGTGTCACTCATGTGGAATGTGTCTGAATATGGCCAAAACAGGATCTTGGGAACTGTAACTATTAAAAATGTGAGAGGGAGTTTTTACATTTTGTAAATATGGGGAATTTTTTTTAGCCCAACTTGAATACTTTTCTGTAATATTGACTGCATGATAAAAATAGGTAATCAGCCTTGGATCATTTTGGCTTATTAAAATTTTATGATAATTTCCTTCCATTGAATGACCTCATTTTTAACAGAAGCAATGTTTAACTAGCATAAGTACCTCTTTAGTTTTAGTGGCATATTTTTTGGGGAGTATAGCCTAAGTTTCTAGATTCTTTATTGGAAATAAAATCAATAGGTCTCTTAATTATTTTACTATAGTTAATTGATATTTCTTCAAGATGCTGTACTTCGACTGTACAGGTAACATAGCCAACAGCAGAGTATGTTGTGCACTGAATTTTATGGACAATACAATTGAATAGAACACAGATATCCAAACTTGGCAACTTTAAGACTTGTGGAATTCAGTTAAACTTCATCGGTGACGGACCAAAATCCGTGATCATCCGTAGTTTCGGTTCATGCTCTCCATCGGAAGGCCCGAATCTACTTGATTTGGGGCCGAAGGCCCCCCTAAAGGTGGTGAAGAAGGGGGAGACCGCCAGCTGGGTTGAGGGGAATTGCATCTCTCCTCCTTGGCTTGGCATTTACTCCTTTCCGAAGACAGTTGTAGCGGTGGTCAAGATGGCCACCCTAAAGAGAAAGATCTGATCAGACAAGAATGTGCAGGAGTGTAAAAGAAGAGGATAGCTCGAATGACCGGGCTAAGCAGCAACAACATTTAAATACAAGGTACCCCGGAATTAAAATAATTAAGAACTTTTAAGAAAGATTTTTAAAGTGGTGGCAGAGAAGAAGAAAAAAAAGGAGGGATATTTGATAGCTGAAAGTGGCTTTGAATTTTGAAAGAGAAGCTGAAGAAGATATTTGCTTAAAACGATTTTGACACTAAATAGGCAAACTTAAAGCTGAACTTGAATGTGTCAAAAAATAAAGAATTTTGAAACTTAAAAGCCATCAAAGAGAAGAAAAGGTGGAAGAAAAAGGGTGGAACTTGGACATAGCAGAGAGTGCCACCTGGTGGTAAAAGGAATTAATTGTGAATGTTTAAAAGATCTTTAAAGGATACAAAGTAAGTGAAATCTTGCTACAATAAGATAGAGCCCCAGAAAGTGAAAGTGGAGCATTGAACTTTGAAATAAAGAAAGAAGGAAGAATAAACTGTTCTGGGATTATTTGGTAACTTTTGAAATTTTGGATATTGGCTTCCTAGATGAACTAATTAAATTAACTATGGGAAATAATTTTCAGATGTGGTTGCTTTAAAGTACTGGTTAGAAATGTTTAAAGATGGCAGAACTTTTTCTGGAACTAAAAATGGAATTAAAAAATATGAAAGAAAAGTTGTAAGAGAAAGGGGAATCATTTGGCTGTGCTCTACAATTTTTAGAATTGGCAGTTTTACATTATGAAGAGGAGTGCCAGAAGAAGAAGAAGAGCTGAATAAAGAAGAGGCCATCTTTAACAAACAAATGGGACAATGAGGGTTGAAGTGAAAAGGGGGAAAAAAGGGAAATAAGAATTGCAGATTAGAGGAGGTAATTAGAAAAGAGAACAGTTTGAAAAATAAACAAAATATAAGGAAGAAGCAGAAAAGAAGACCAAAGAAGGAAGCTTTAAAGTAGGAGAGGGACAAAAATTGGAGTGAGAAAAGGAGGGGGAAAATAAAGGGGAAAAGAAATCACAAGAAACAGAATCAGAAAGTAAAGAAACATGGGAACCGAACAAAAATAAAAAGAAACTGTTCATTTAAAAGACACAGAGACAATGGTTAGAAGAAAAAAAAGTAAGAGAAGATTCTGCAAGGTGACAAGGGATAGTATAAATATATTAGAAACAATAAACAATGGAGAAAATAGGCAAATATATGTTATCAAAGTAGAAGATTGAACCTACTATTGTTTACTAGTAGAATGCTTGCTAATTAAAAATAGAGATAAATGAAATAAAGGTGAAAGAAAGAAAAAAATATGAGAAATTTACTAGTTAACATGGAATTTGAAATGAATTACAAAGATTATTATAAAAAGATTATAAGGTGAAAAGTATGAAAATATATTCAAGGATTTACAAAATAGTATTGAAATGAAATATGAGAATGGTTGTAATGAAATCAATATCAGTTTCTAGGATGAAGTTGAATAGATTAATTTTTTCTTTCTTTTCTTTGGAACTTAAAGTGTATTGGAGGTAATTTAAGGGGAAAGTACCATGCAGAATCTGACTGAAAAGTGATATAGGTTAGAATATAGCTATTTGGATTTGAATGTTATAAACGCTTAAGGGGACAATTTAAAAATTGAATGTTTAACGGGATTTGAAAGGAAACTAATTACAAGATATGAGGGGAGCACACTGTTAGGGATAACATTGTTTACCCTAACTGGTTTAGGTAAAATAATAAATATGTTATCATGGTTTGTTAGTTAAAGTGTCTGTAACTTTAACTGTAAGAATGTAATTAAGGGAGTGGTTGTAAAAACACCATAAAAGAAGCATGGCAGCTTGTTCTCTCTGACTTGATGATCCCTAATTACTGGATAGACTGAAGACTGCATTTTTCCCCTACTGGAACGGGAGAGAGAAAGGACTGTTGATTTATCAACTGTGAGAGGACTGATTTATTGTAAGTGAACTGACATTGGATATTCTACATGGACTTAATTGAATATCCTTGAATGGACTGACTAAAACGATACATGACTAATGGACTGTTATTTAGACTATGATATAACTCTAAATGGAATAAACTATATTTTTGATAACACAAGCTTATCTGTTATTTTTACTGTATGATAACTAACATAAAAACTTATCTCACACATTTATCTGTATGCCTATCTGATTAACGCTGCACATTCTGTTTAGCTTGTCTCCTTAAACCTGGGGAACACAGGCTTAACACTGGTTATGGGCCCAGAAGCTGCAAAGTCAGTTTAACTAGGATAAAACAGATTTATGTAAAAAGTGAAAGTTTGTGTTGTTATACGTTACAGGAAACAGACAGCTGTGTTTTATTAATTATAGTTTTATATCCATCTAAGAAAACATGGCACAAGTCAATCTACAATGTTTGTCCCTTATATCCAAGTTGGATGGAACAAACTATGTATCATGGTCTATGAAATGTAGTCTACTTCTACGAAGAGAAGGTCTGTGGAACATAATTGAAAATCCACCAAACGTAGAGGAATGGGATCCAGAGATTGAGGAAGATAGACAAAAGATAGGAGACTTTAAACAGAAGAATGAACAAGCTCTTTGCATAATAGGACTAACACTATCTGACCTGCAACTTGTTCATCTCCGCGGAGAACAAATGGCTGTTGGGTGTTGGCAGAAGCTGAAGAGGATTTATGTCCGAGATAACGTTGATGCTTACATAAATCTAACACGGAAGCTTTTCAGGACGCATCTCCAAATGAATGGTGATATGCTTAGTCATTTGAATACTATAAAAACCATTTTTCAAGAGCTGCACGAGAAAGAACTTATTTTCTCTGAACTACACCAAGTCTACATAATTCTATCTTCACTAGACAAAAATTTTGATAACTACGACACTTCCCTTGAAATTTTGTCTAAGGAAAGTTTAACTTTAACTGATATAACTGGCAGATTGATTGAAGAGGCCAGAAGAAGACTTGAAAGAAATCAGTTAAGGAGGGAGCAACCTCAAAAAGAAGATATTGAATCTCCTACTGCATACGCAATTAAAAAGTGTTATAATTGTGGAGGAAGAGGACATTTTGCAAGATTTTGTAAAAAAGCAAAGCGCCAGAATGCTGGCCAGAATACTAAAAGTAACCAAAATAAAAATAAAAATTTAGAGTTAGCCATGTATATTAACAGAGCTGTAAAAAATAATTTATGGGTGATTGACAGTGGAGTATCCCACTGTATAACAAATGATAACAAAAATTTTATTAAAATGTCCCAGAGTACACAGCAGATCTCGTTAGCCAATGGCTGGAAACTGAAAGCTAAAGGTCAAGGTATAGCATATTGTTCTTGCATAAAAGAGAATGTAAAAATGTTATATGTACCACAACTTAAGTTTAATTTAATTTCAGTTAGAATTTTGGTTAAACTAGGATATGTAGTTACCTTTAGGAGAGATAACTGCATAATTGAAAAAGAAGATAAGAAAATTACTGCATCTTTAAGAGGTGAATTATATGTTTTAAATGATAATGGTTTAGAGGTGGTTAACACGGTTTATGATAATAAGTAACCTTATGATGAATGTATTCACTTGTTACAACGACGGCTAGGGCATTTAAATTTTAAAATGCTTAAGAGAACTGTTCAACTATCTAAAGGAATAAGTTTGAAATCTTGTAATAAGTATTTGCAATGTTTTGCTTGTAATCAAAGCAAAAGCAAGGTCATACCAGCAAATAGAGTTGATGGATTTACTACCAAAGAGCCTTTAGAAGTAGTATTTGCCGATTTAATAGGTCCGAAAAAACCAAGTGTAGGAGGAGCTCGATACATACTAAGTATAATGGACCACTATTCTAGATATGGGTTTTGCTATTTAATGAAGAGCAAAACTGAAACGTATCTAAATCTATTTAATTGGATTAAATTTGCAGAAAGAAAAACTAAAAAGAAATTAGTAACTCTTATAACAGATAATGGTGCAGAATTTACAAATAATAAATTCCAGAATAGACTTAGAATGTTAGGTATTCAACATAAAAAGTCTGCACCATATAGGCTACAACATCATGCCTTTATAGAGAGACGAGGCCAAACACTACAATCAATGGCAGGTACTATGTTGTCTGATTCAGGATTACCTGACAATTTATGGGGAGAAGCAATAATGTGTGGTAATCATATATTAAATAATGTTGTTAATTCAACAACAGGTGAATTACCATTCACACTGTGGCATGGTACGAAACCTGATTTAAGTTACATGCACACATTTGGAGCACCAGCATGGGTGCATATCCCTTCACAACTCGGACACAAAGGACAGCATAGAGCTAAAAGATTATTTTTTGTAGGATATGAATCTAATCACAGATCTTATAGATTCTGGGAACAGGTACATCTAGAGTTTACACCAGTGCTATTGCTAAATTCCTAGAACATGTAGGATGGAATAGATTAGAGCAAGATTTAAATAACGAAGTAATTATTGAACCCTACAAAAGGCAAAAAGATCGGGCTAGTTATAAGAAGAGTCCAATAAAAGAAGAAGTCCACGAAGAGCAAATAGGACCAGAACAAGAGGAAACAGTTGATCAGGAAGAGTTAGATAATCAAGAACAGTTAATAAATGAAAGTCCGCCTATAAGTCCTTTAATACCTAGACGTACTACACGTGTAACTAGACCACCTGATAGGTATCAAGCAAGTATAGTTTGCCAAGTAACTAAAGTTCCAACTAGTGTAGATGAACTTAGGATGTATCCTGCTAAGGATCAGGAGAATTGGCAAAAGGCAATGGAAAAAGAACTAAATTCATTAAAGGTAATGAAAGTATATGAAGATGCTAAATTACCTCCAGGAGAAAAATCCATTGGGTGCAAATGGATATTTAAAGTAAAAACTGGAAATGATGGGACTGTTTCCCATAAAGCTAGGTTGGTAACTCAAGGATTTAATAAAACTGCATCTGATTACGATGAAGTTTTCGCACCAAGTCTTAAAGCAACATCTTTGAGAGCAGCTTTAGTGTGGGCAGCCAAGAAAAACTATATCATTAACCATTTAGATGTAGAAACTGCTTATCTGCATGCACCATTGCAGCACACTATATATTTACAAAAGCCAGTTATTATAAAAGACAATAATATAAATAGTAATGATTGTTGGAAACTCAAAAAGAGTCTTTACGGATTGAAACAATCTGGCTTTGAGTGGAACCAATATATTGTGAAAGAATTAAACAATATAGGTTTTAAATCTGGTTTAGCAGATCCATGTGTGTTTAAAAGAGAAAATAATGGAACGGTGTCATTATTGTTATTATTTACAGATGATATTGCTTTGATAACTAAGACTAATAATGAAGCTAATGAGATTATATCATTATTAGCTAAAAAGATAAAATTAAAGCATTTAGGTGAAATTAAAAAGTATCTAGGATTGACAATTAACAAAACAAAAAATGGATTTAAGATATCTCAAGAAGATAAAATTTGCCAATTAATTAAAACGTATAAAATGGAACTTTGTAAACCGGCAAAGACTCCAATAAGTCAGGAGGTTTGCCAAACTGATGATCAGAGTCCCAAATTTGATAAGTCCATATATCAATCTTTGATTGGTAGCTTATCATATATAAGCAATTGGTCAAGGGCAGTTATAGCTTATAGTGTTAATCAGCTGGCACGTTTTAATTCAGATCCACATTAATGTCATTGGCAATCATTGAAAAGAATTTTAAGATATCTTAAAGGAACAATGAACCATGCATTGTATATAGAACCAAAGGGTGATTTGAGTCTTAGTGCCTATGCAGATGCAAGTTTTGCAACTGACATAAACACTAGAAAATCAACATCTGGGATGGCTATATTATTTGGTAAGACACTAATAGGGTGGAGGTCAATCAGACAACAGCATATCAGCTTGTCCACGATGGAAGCGGAATTTTCATGTCTGTCATTACTATGCACTGACTTAATTTTGCACAAACAGTTATTATTAGACATGGGTATAACTGTTAAAAATTCCATTATTGTGTACGAGGACAACCAAGCAGCCATAAAGTTAGCTACTAATATTGCTGTAAAAACTAGATCAAAGCTTACTGATTTAAGATACTTAAATGTTAAAGAATCTGTAAAGAATGGGCTAATTAAATTGGAATACTGCATGACAGAAGAAAACATTGCAGACCAATTTACAAAAGCTCAAGGAGTAATTAAGTTTAAAGAGAGTTGTAACAAATATGATTTAAAGATGTAAATAGTTATAGTATTATTATTACCTAAAAGGGGAGAATGTTAGGGATAACATTGTTTACCCTAACTGGTTTAGGTAAAATAATAAATATGTTATCATGGTTTGTTAGTTAAAGTGTCTGTAACTTTAACTGTAAGAATGTAATTAAGGGAGTGGTTGTAAAAGCACCATAAAAGAAGCAAGGCATGGCAGCTTGCTCTCTCTGGCTTGATAATCCCTAATTACTGGATAGACTGAAGACTGCGTTTTTCCCCTGCTGGAATGGGAGAGAGAAAGGACTGTTGATTTATCAACTGTGAGAGGACTGATTTATTGTAAGTGAACTGACATAGGATATTCTACACGGACTTTGCTAATTGAATATCCTTGAATGGACTGACTAAAACGATACATGACTAATGGACTGTTATTTAGACTATGATATAACTCTAAATGAAATAAACTATATTTTTGATAACACAAGCGTATCTGTTATTTTTACTGTATGTTAACTAACATAGAAACTTATCTCACTCATTTATCTGTATACCTATCTGACTAACGCTGCACATTCTGTTTAGCTTGTCTCTTTAAACCTGGTTGGGGAAAACAGGCTTAACACACACTTTAATTGGCAACTATAGGGGAAATGAGGAGGAAATGAGGAGGGGGGAAATGAGGAGGAATTTTTTGGAAATGATGAAATTAAAATATGTGATGAAATTGTAAACAGGACAGATGAAAATATAAGTATTATGAAGATATGAAAATCTTGTAAGAGAAAGGAAATAGAGTAAAAAGTGAATGGGAAAGCTATAAAATAAGGGGAGTATTTGAGAAAAATTAATAGAGAATATACAAAGTAGTGGTAAGATATGAAATCAAATATGAAAGATGAATATGTAATTGAGATTATATCTGTATGGAGATGTGAAAACTGGAACTATGCTGTTCACTAAAAAAAGATATTTTACTTTTGTGAAAACTCAAATAAAATTTTATTAAAAAAAAAAGACTTGTGGACTTCAACTCTCCAGAATTCTCCATGCAGCATAGCTGGCTGAGTAATTCTGGGAGTTGAAGTCCACAAGTCTTAAAGTCGCCAAGTTTAAGGACCCTTGGAATAGAATATAGTACAATACAAATAGATGTCTTATAAATATCTTATGAAAATAGCAACAAGAAGTGGACTACATATCTTTTTAAAAGATTATGAGGTAAGAAAGCTTTTGCCTCTTGTCGACCATCTTACAAATTTATATGAGGTTTTTAGAAATTCCTGATACAAAATAAAAATCCTATTTGCCTTATTTCAGCAATTTATTACCTTCTAAATGTGGAGAACAGAAAATATGTTATCAGTAAATGTGTTTTATGGTTTATTTTGCATAATAGCTATACATTAAATGATTTGTCTCTGTATAGTCTACTTTCACCTAAAAGCCTGGTCACACTGCAAGAACTTTGCTATAGCGGTCCTGGAGCGGTGAAAAAAAATCATCACCGCTGGTAACCGTTCACCACCGTTTAACAGAAGTTGGCCTCCGTTAAGGCAACGCCATATACGCTCGGCCTCCGCTGATGGTCCCTCCTACCGCTCCAAAAGTTTTGAGCTGCACAAAATATTGCGAGCAGTGAGGAGCGGACAATTTTCCACTCCGGCAAAGTTCACCACCGCTCCAACAACGCCCGGTCAAAGTTTGGTACCGCTAGACGCAAGTTCGTGGACACTTGGGTCCGCTAGGCCAAAGCAGAAATCTTCAACGCTGGACCACCGCTCTTTTGCAAGCTTGGCCCGGCGGTGATTAAACGTTGCACCAACTTTGGTGGAGCGGTTGTAAGCGTTTTACGAGCGGACACGGGATTCCTGGAACGGTGTCAGGCGTTGAAGCAGCGATCCATTGCGGTGATGAACTTTGGTTTGGCGTTGGTATGGAGGTGTTGGAGTGGAACCAGAATTTGGCTATAAATACGGGGAGAAATGAACCAGTAACCCTTTTGGAATAGCCGTTGAGTGCAGACATCTCTTGTATCGAATTTGCTCAAAGTTACAGTAAAACCGTACTACCATGGATGCTGAGAGACTTTGTATGATTGGTGCGCTAGTCCAGCAGCAGAATCAGAACCTCCTCGGATTGCAACAAGCTGTTGACAGAAGGAGAAGAGAGAGGAGAAGGAGAGACAGAAAGATCTTATATCATATTTTCTTCCTTAAATATTTTAAACAATGAAGACTGGTTTTTAACTAATTTTGGTCAAAATAATTGGTTCTTCTGCAAGAACTCCTCATTCTATTTAAAAATGTTGAAGTAAAATACATAATACTACAGTATTTTTTTCACAGTTAAATATTTCTTGACGCAACCAGTGGGCCACATATATTTACCTGACTCCACTGCTGCCTGCATCTTCTTGGAGGCTGCTGCCTTTCCTCCTCCAGCCTTCCTCTTCTTTTGTCCACGTCCCATGATGAACTTCTATCAAAACTCTTTAAGAACTTTATCAAGCAATCCGTACAGCTCCGTTACGGTAGTCCAAAGCGGCATGTCGCTAAATCAATTACTTCAAACCCCCGCCGAACCAACGCACGCATGCGCAGAACACCGCTTTATCAACGCTCGCGTCACCGCTAAACCAACGTTCCCTACCATTAAACCAATGCTTAAGCAATGCCGGCTTCAGCGGTGCACCGCTAAGGCAACGCCCGTGTTTTCGAATTTTTTTCCCATTTTGTGCGCGGTGATGAGCGGTGTCGAAATTTGTCCCCCTC
Source organism: Hydrophis major (assembly GCA_033807585.1). Lineage (NCBI taxonomy): Eukaryota > Metazoa > Chordata > Lepidosauria > Squamata > Elapidae > Hydrophis > Hydrophis major. Next base: position 172,031,663 of record CM066329.1, read on the forward strand.
TTCCTACCGTTCAAGGAACGCTATAGCAAAGTTCTGGCAGTGTGACCAGGCTTTAATATATTTTTCCTTTGGAATGAGCTGATCTGAACATTCTAATCTTACATTTCTGAACATGTGTCTTTCAAAACAGGAGGTGGTTATGGAAATAGCCAAACTAGACCTAGGATGCTTGGATTGGTCCATTTGGGAGAAAACAAAATATTTTCAAAATAAAACCCATTGTTTTTGTGTATATCTGATGTACATTTTTAAATTCAAGTCAAATTCTTATGCCACAGTTTTATTTGCATTTTATAGAGAACTATCCTTCAAAAATATGAGTTTATTTCAAATGATACTGTCTTCAAGTTCTGGTTTATATTTCTGAAGTCCAGGGCAGGGTCAGCCATATATTTTCCAGTATTATGCTTTTTTGTCAATCTCATATTTTGTCAATATTTAATAACCAAAATCAAGAGTGGTGTGATAACCTAGTGGTGAAGATGCTCATCTCCTACTTGGAAGTTGAGAGTTCAATGCTAGGTATCAGTAAGTGTTTCTCTTCTAGGGCATAAAGAAACTCTGCTGTGAACTCTCTGTGACATCATAAAGAGCATCCATCCAGTAAATGCTCAGCTCCATCTATTCACCCCAACTCTCCCCCAAATTAAGGCATTATAGGGTCATAAAAAGAGAGTTTTTTAATAGCTAAATACACATTTTTTCTACTATATAGAAAAGAATTATTTTGAAATATTTATTAAAGTATATTTGATATATTATCTGTCTTGATAACAGTACTGCATTTTTTTTGTCCTAAAATGTGTACAATCTGCATTGACAACTGCATTGATGAAATAGAAACTGAAAATGGAGATGGATTGTTGAGGGCAAAATCTTGAGAGTACACTGATATATTTAAAAATGGGTTGAAAAGCACCACTATATAAGTAATTTAAAGGCTATGAGATGTATTTTAAATCCTGTAATCAGTGGATATTACAATGGATATTCAGTTAAGAATAACCTGATTAATGAGGTTTTTTTTAATCTAGCACAATGCTTTTAAAGTAGGCCTTATTGTAATCCTTTCAATTTCAAAATGAATTCTACAAGACCTTAAATTGTTGCTTGATGCATGTACAATGAATACATGCTGGTGAGTCTCGTGTTACCTGCTTCTGTATTACTATTGTGTCTCCTCATAATCTATTTAAATTGTCAGATAAATAGATCTTCTTGAGACACTGCCATGACCTTTGGAAAAGTCTTTGTGCATTTTTAATAGAGGCTGACTTTTGACTGTATAATCAGCTTTTCTACAATTGATAATCTGTTTTATTTATTTTTGTTTATCTTTAACCTTGAAATAATTAACATGGAGCTCCCGAGCACAGATTGTTTTCCTTGTCTTGTTACTTTGTCTCTCTCTGTGTTTGGTATTCAGAGGTACTGAATTAGTTTCAAGGCCATTCACTCCCTAGAAGAAGGAAAAATAATAGTTTAGTTTTGGCTCTTTTCCTCAGATTAAGGGCTGATTCTAAGGATTTTCTGGCTATTTAAACTTTTTTGGTTGCATTCTTCAGCACAAGACATACATATATGGAAGGTTTAGATCAGGGGTGTTAAACTCGTGTCATCATGGCAGTGTCTGTGACATATCAGGACTTTCCCCCCTTTTGCTAAATTGGGCAGGGGTGGGGCCTGCACATCATGCATCTGGCCCATGGGTCTTAAGTTTGATACCCCGATTTAGATCTGCCTTTCTGGAGCATATATAAGAAACGGATTTTGTCAGAATTTCCACGATTAAAACATCACAAGGTAATTATTCACATGCTACAGCAAAAGCATAAGACATGAAAATGAACGGCTGAAGTACATAAACGACCACTGGCAAAGCTTACATTGGTATCATGTGGAAATACATGTGGAGAGATATGTGTTGATAAGCCTTTATAAATTCTACAGATTTTGCAGCATCAAGTAGTAGACTGAAATGGTCAAATTCTGGACTGTATTACTTATTACTGCCCAATATCCTCCTCTTCCTCCTCCTCCCCACTTGTGGTAAGCTAGTCTGGTATTCAACAGTATTCTCCTATCATGTTTCTAAAACTTTTATATCTATGTATGCAAAGCTGAGATGCAAAATCTTTGTTACTTTTTATATAGCTGAAGAGAGAGGTAAAATATCCTTTCATTTTTGCCATTGTTCTCTGATTCTTTGATATTGCTCAGTTAAAACTATGTCTTGTTTAAATCTGCTGATCATTAATACCAAGGTATATTAATACTGGCAGCAATTTATTTCTTATCTAGATAAGAAGTGCACATTCTGAGCTCAGGTGCAAAATTTGAATTTGAATGAATTTTGAATTTTATTCAAATGTTAACAAATAGAAACAAGAGTTTCTAGAGTAATGATTTTGAGTCCTTTGAAGACATTAATCATCTTTGGAACAACACCTTCTTGAAACATATAGGTAGGTCTAAACTGTAATACTCTGAATCATTATCTGGTTGTACCATATTAGTAATATTGGTAGCTTACTTTCTGTCAGAATCTTCCAGCATAACATTTCCTATAGCTATATCTGCTACAGCAGAAAATATTTTATTTTCTGATGGGTTGAAAGAGTAGTATTGCCCTCTTTTATCCATGAAGGAAAAATAAATTGGAAAACATTTATTAGAGCTGTATTTTATTACATTCCTGAATTTTTTTCGGTCACTGATTGCCACAAAGTCTATGGCATCATTCTGTTAGAATCAGGAAAGTATGCAAGCTAAGATTAAGGCCTAAGAGCATATTCCTGGGTGCATCTTTGTCAGAGGAACTAGAATAATTGTAGTGGAGTTGTGGCAACATTTGGTGGACAAGAACTATACTCGGCATGGATGGAGTCATATATATGGATGCCGTAGAGATTTCGGGAAAAGATTGAAAAGGCCTTGATTCCCCAAAATGCTTCTCCCATGTAATATCATATTATTTAATCAGCACATTTGGTAGACACTTAAACAGTGGCAAAACTAGTTAAAATGACTTTGCGTTTTTATAAAACCATCAAAGTTTGCAAAGATGAGAGACATAGATAATTAGGTGACCTGTTCTGCATGGTGACTAAGAATTCCTATCTATCTTTTTAGGGGGGAGCTGGTGAGGGATTTGGGGGTGTTGCAGACCCCCTCCCCAGCTGGCAAACCCCCCTTTTCTCAAGGCGGTCGAGTGGCGGTCTGTAATGGCCGCCACAAAGAAGCCGGCAGCTGGGTAAGACTGAGCAGGAGGAAGAGGGGAGAAAGTTTATAAGAGAAAGTTTCTTGGCTGATCCAGGACTTTAAGAGGCGTTTAATCCTGAGAACTATGACTTTTTGAAAAATACTTTGTTTCCAGAGGAGGATTTCAAGCGGCAAAATTGAGGTGCTGAAAGGAAAGTTTACTCTCCTTCCCTATGGAATCAACAAATGGCCATTGAGAAACCTGTTGTTTTTTATAAAAGGTAAAAACTTGGCTTCTTGTTATAAGTGGGAAGGGAGAGGACAAAAAAAAAAAAATTAAGATCTTGCTGGAGGAGATGCCTTGAAGATCTTGAGACTAGAAATTGATTGCAACAAGGCTGTAAAATACAGATTGGGCTTTTTTTCTTTTCCCTTTTACTGATACCACCCCAGGAAGAGAAAGCGAGAACTTTGTGCGTTGTTTGGACTGATTGATGTCTCTGGGACTTTGAGGAATTGTTTTAACTTTTGAAACTTTTTGGTTGCTCTAAGAAGAACAAAGAATGGCTTTATCTGATGATGAACTTAGAAAGGAATATCAAGAAAGTAAGGACGCTGTGAAAGAAGCTTTCCTTTCTTTAGAAATGGCGCTTGCTATTTATCAGCAAACACAACAACAGATGGAGGAAATAGAAGAAGAAGAAGAAAAAGAAGAAGAAGACGCCATCTTCAGTGAATCAAAAAAATTAATTAAGAGAGAAAGGAGAAAGAAAGGAAGGAAAATGAAGAACTTAAGACTTAAAAAAACACTTAAGAAAGGAAAAAATAAGATGCAAAACCAACTCAATGTTAATGAGCAAAAGGAGGAAGGATTATAACAGAGAGGGAAAGCTAAAAAGGCGGAGGTTAGTGGGGGGGGGGGGGTAAAAAGGCCAGGGGGGATAAGAAAGGAAGGGAAAAGGGAGGGAAAAGCCACAAAGGTATGAAACAAGATGGGAAAAAGGGATTTTTTTTTAGGGATAAAGGGTAACGTATAATTTCTTTAAAAAAGAAGATTCTGCAAGGTACATAAGATGGTGTTATGTATTAGAAATAGAAAACTAGAATGTTATAAGAATTAATAATAGATTAAAATATTGAAATGTTTAGTAATGACAGATTTTAAAATTTAATAAAATTGTAGCACTTGTTTTTTGAAATAGATAATCGGAATATTATAAGATTTAATATTTAGATTTAATATCTAATTATATTAATTATTATGAATTTATTATTTTTTCTCTTTAAAGGTTAGTAGGTAGAATGTACTAAGCAGAATCAGATTGGGTATTAGGCGTTATTTTAAATATTAATTTAGGGGGAGGATAGAAAGGCATTATACTCTGATCAGTGATTTCAGGAGAAATTCTTTTATTTTTCTTACTATAGGGAATGAGATAAATGGATAATTTGGAAAGAATGGACAAAAAATACAAATACAATGATTTAAATTAAAATGAATTAAATAAAATAGAGATAAGAAGAATGAAAAGCGGGGAGAAGTTATATAGAAGATATAGAATGGTAAATAAGATAAGTAATGGTATATAAGATGAGCACGAATTTAATTGAAGTCCATACAAAGAGAGGTAATCTGGGGCCAAACTACTTTCTTAAAAGAAGTTTTATATTTTTGTGTTTTGTGTATCTATGTTTTGTTTGAGAATTAATAAAACCTCGGAGGAATGTTGGATGAGAATAATGGTAATCAAGTCAGAGAGGAATGAAGATGATGACTATAAACTGGATAAATATAGAAAATAATAATAGTAACAATGAAATTGAATGCGAAAAGAGAAATAATGAGAAATTTGTTAAGAGATATCTATATGTTTATATTGAAATGGTGTAAAACAGAATTATGTTGCATAAAATAATATTCTACTTGACTTGTAAAATTAATAATGGAAAGAGGTTTTATGTATTTAATGGTTAATGATGGTTTGTTTGTCTTTAAAATCAATAAAATTTGTTCCCAAAAAAAAAAAAAAAAGAATTCCTATCTTCAATTCTACTTGGTTTGCTAATTTCAACTTTTCCTGTCCACAATATTACTTGTCATAGCCACCATTCATCCAAATTACTGTGGTAAGATTTTTGTGGAGATGTCCTGCTATTGTCCACTTAGCATACAGATGGAAGAATAATGCTATAGTACACCTATTTCTACAATCTTCATTGATTGCTTATTTGTTTTTATACTGTTGATTTCATCTTTGTTTTCATCCTTTTCAACTTATGCATGCTGTTCTTTCTCTGTTACAAAATTTAAGAAGACTTGTGGTATAAACTGGAATGTTGGAATAATTTGAAATCAGATTAATCAGATCTTAATATTGTGATGGCCATGAAACAGCTTTCACATATCGTATATACTCGAGTATAAGTCGACCCAAATATAAGCCGAGGCACCTAATTTAACCACAAAAAAACTGGGAAAACTTATTGACTCGAATATAAGCCGAGGGTGGGAAATGCAGCAGCTACTGGTAAATTTCAAAAATAAAAATAGATACCAATAAAAACTTTCACTAGGACAGTTGAGAATAAGTTTGATGTTCACAATTTCCTCTTTGAAAGAGACCAGTAAATAGGGAACAAGAAGATGAAGAAAAAGAAGTGTGTTTTTTCACACTTTTCACACTGCAGTGTACAAAAATGGCATCATAGGAACAGGCTTATTCTCAGTCCAAAGGTTTGTTTCTGATTTCTTCCCTGATTTAAGGGAAATTTGGGAAACGATCTCACTATCATGAAAGGTTTAATTGATTCACTAACCCAAAAGATGATGATGATGACAGTGGTAGGCAGGAGTCACTCTCTCCCTTGCAAGAAAAAAGCAAGAGCCGTTCTTATGATCTCTCCCCCTCTCTCTCTCTCCCTGTAATACAGTTAAGCCCTTTCCAGCACGCACGATGTGCCTTCGCCACTTTGCACCTTGCAAATGCAAAATCCTGGGGTTTTTGCATTTGCAAGGTGCAAAGCGGTGGGGGCGGATCCCACGTGCTGGAAAGGGCTTGACTGTATTACGGGGAGAGAGAGAGAGAGGGAGAAATCATAAGAACGGCTCTTGCTTTTTTCTTGCAAGGGAGAGAGTGACTCCTGCCTCCCACTGTCATCAACATCTTCTTCTTTTGGGTTAGTGAATCAATTAATTTGGGAAATGATCTCACTATCAGAAAACAACGCGAGCCGCCACCACCACCTCCTCCTCCTCCCCCTCCTCCCGAGTGGACTGAAAGCAGCTGGAACTGAGGAAATGAAGCTGAGTGGAGCGACCTCGGCTCGCGTTGTTTTCTCAGCCTAGAGCTCAGAAAACAACGCGAGCCGCCACCACCTCCTCCCCCTCCTCCCGAGTGGACTGAAAGCAGCTGGAGCTGAGGAAACGAAGCTGAGTGGAGCCGAAGCAACCTCGGCTCACATTGTTTTCTCAGCCTAGAGAAAGGGGAAGGGGGCTCATCTGGACCAAGGGTGAGTCTCCCCCTCAGTTTCCCCTGAAGGATCTTCCGTCGCTTTTGCCTTCTCCCTACATCTTCCCTCTGTTAAAATCCCCCCCACACACACACTTATTTTCGGTTGGATAGATTTTGTGTCTGAGCATTCTCACATGGCGGTGGGTCTTCCCCCCCCCTAAAAACAGTTAAAAAAAGAAAAAACAATATATCCTCAAGCAAGAACTTTTCTGCTTCTGATTACCCCCATGCTTAAAAGTTGCAAAGGAAACATGGAAGCAGGGAAGCGGCTGCCCAGCTTCGGAGCTCCACACCATTTTTTTTTTCAGAGGGGAATCTGACTCGAGTATAAGCCGAGGGGGTTTTTTCAGCACAAAAAATGTGCTGAAAAACTCGGCTTATACTCGAGTATATACAGTAATTTATTATCTGGAATCTTTCCAGTGCTTGCACCCTACTGAGTCCTTATAATTTTGACTTTCGGGCAGAAAATTGATCATTAATCTGACAGCCTTTTCTAATTAATTGTTTCAGGTGGATTCTCATTCTGATTCAGTAATAAATGCCATTTATTACAGGATGATGTGATGATGCCCCAGAGAATAAGGCTGCAATGGGAAGCTAATATTAAGTATCCAAGGAGTGTGAGTATTTTCATTTTGTTTTTAGTAAAATGTGTAATGAGTTGTAACATAAAAGTTTGGAAATCTCTAACATTGTATTGGAATGTAGTTGTAAGTGACAGAAGTCCCTATTGCCATTGTCAAGCAAGAAGTACTTGTAGTAATAGTGTACAAATTGTACCTGGTGAATGCATGGCTGAAGTACTTCAGGTTTGAAGTACTCTTCAATATAGTAAAATTAACTGGAACTTTACCCTAGAGTAAACTGGATGTAGAAAAAGAAAACAGTAACAATTCAGATTTAAGATTGTTACAGATTATAATAGAGCACATGTGATATAGCTGTAAAAAGTTTTACTGCTCTAAGGGTTCTAGTGGATTACTTAAATAACTGGTGGGTTGATGACATTCAATCTGCCAAATTTTTAAATTATAGAATCCTTAAATTAAAATAGAACAGTTATCAGAGTTGCAGTGCTAAAAACAGATAATGAATTTAGATGAAATTATAACCATTTTGGTTTGGGTAGATGTTATTCTGCATGTGTGTGTATTTAATTTTAAAACACACTCAGCAAAGTCAGGTGTTCTTAGTGCACTTGTCAGTGCATTAATATTGTTTACTTAGGTTGAGAAGTTTGGGCATTCTTGTGATAGGGATGTAAAAGCAGGATAAGGAAAAAATAAAGCAAGCCTTTTTTTGTGAAAGAGTACATTGTGGTCCCACTCAGATATGTATGGCAGTTTGCAGAAGTGTAAAACTTTTTACAGTTATCCCAGAGAAAATTTGACAAAATAACTGCCAAAACATGAAGCCACTATAGATGGATTACTTTTAATAAGCAGTATCATAATAGGCCATCTAAAACTTAATTATTTTAACTAATCTAATTCTGCTGCAGCTTTCAGGCAGTTATTTTTTATTTTTTATTATTATTTATTTGATTTGTCAATCGCTTACAAGATAATAGGTATAAGGATAAACATGAGTAAGAATACAGGAAATAGGTACAAATAAATGGGGACAATAGGATAGGGATGGTAGGCATGATGGTGCACTTATGCATGCCTCTTAGGAATTGGGTGAGGTCAATAGTCGATAGTTTGAGATTGAAGGAGTGGGAGTTTGAGGATGTAACAACAGAGTCAGGTAGTGCATTCCAGCATTGACCACTCTGTTGCTGAAAGAGTACTTTCTGCAATTAAGTTTGGAGTGGTTAACATTGAGTTTGTATCTGTTGTGTGCTCTTGTATTGTTGCAGTTGAAACTGAAGTAGTCATTGGCTGACATTGTAGCAGATAATTTTGTGTACTACGCTTAAGTCCAACCATAGGCAGTGTAGTTCAAGATTGTCCAAGCCCAAAATTTCAATCCTGGTGATATAGGGTACTCTGTTGCGAGCAGAGGAATGTAGTACCCTTCTCGTGAAATACTTCTGGACTAACTCAATTGTATTAATGTCTGATATACAGTGCAGATTCCAGACAGATAAGCTGTGTTTGAGTATTGGTCTAGCAAAGGCTTTGAATGCCCTCGTTAGCAATTCAATATTTCCAGAGGAGAAGCTTCGTAAGATTAGATTTACAACTCTTAATGCCTTTTTGGCAATGCTGTTACAGTGAGCTCTAGTGCTTAGATCATTGGATATGAGTACTCCAAGGTCCTTGACAGAGTGAGGGTCATCAACGAGGTCATATCTGCCTAGTTTGTATTTGGTGAATTGATTTTTTTTACCATTGTGTAGGACAGAGCATTTGTTGGTCGAGATTTGGAGCTGCCAAATGTTTGACCATTCAGACATTTACTCAAGGTCACTTTGAAGAACAGTAGCATTGTTGTTGGTGTTGAATAGTTTAACATCATCCGCGAAGAGGACGCAGTTGCTAATAAGGTGATCGCAAAGGTCATTTATATAGAGTATAAAGAGTGTGGGTCCTAAAACATTGCCTTGGGGGACACCACTGTTGACTGGAGCAGGGTTTGATATAGCACTCCCTATTTTTACTATTCATTGCCTGTTTGACAGGAATGCAGTAATTCTCTTATGAAGGGATCTGGAAATGCTGTAAGAGTTTAGTTTTAACAGTAGTTTGTCATGTACCATTGAATCAAAGGCTTTGCAGAAGTCTATGTAAATTGCATCTATTGCTTTACCCTGGTCGAGTAAAGTAGTCCATATGTTTTTGCAGTGTAGGAGTTGTAGGTTGCAGGACATTTTTTTCCTGAAACCAAATTGTTTTGAGAGAGTAGGTTGTTCGACTCTAAGCGGAGGGTGATGAATTGGTTAATGATTGATTCCATGACTTTGCATGTGACACAACACAGTGAGATTGGTCTGTAGTTTTCAACCAGGCTGGGGTCACCTTTTTTGAAGATAGGGATGACCATAGCTAAGGATCATAGATTCGGTAAGGAGCTTGTTTTGAATGATATATCATATAAAATGCTTAGGGGTTCTGCTGTGGCAATGGAGAGCTTTTCTAAGAAGTATGCATATAATCCATCAGGGCCAATAGATAGGGATGGTTTTAGGTTTCATAGTGCCTTTTCTACATTATCTTCTGTAAAGTCAATATGTAGTGATCATTGCAGTTAGTTGTGGAATGACAAGGAAATGTGGGGCATGAGCCATTGCTGTTTACAAAGACTGAACTGAAGAATGAGTTGAAGAGGTTGGCCTTAACAGCTTTGTTGCTGCAGTCTTTCCCATTTGGTCCCTTTAGAGATGGGATGGTTCTTGAGTCTTTTAAGTTTGGGGTTTACAAAATTGTAGAAGGCACAGGTAGATTTTGTACATAGGAGGTTTTCCTCCTGCTTACAGTAATTATTTGTGCATTCTGCCTTTATCTGTTGGCATAAGGTGTTGTATAGGTTTTTAAAGTTTGCTACATAGCTAGTTTTGTTTTTATGCCATAGTGATTTTTTTAAATTAAAGTTTCCTTATTGTTATGGGTAATTTGTTTTTGTTTTTTTTAGGGGTTACTGATGGTACATATAGTTTAATGCAGGGGTGGGCAAACTTTTTGGCTCGGGGGCCGCACTGACTTTTAAAATTTGACAGACGGGCCGGGTCAGCACATAGCTCCGCAAAATCAAGTCACTGTGCCTAATGCGCAGACAGGATATTCTTCCGATTAAAAACACAACATAGATAGATAGATAGATAGATAGATAGATAGATAGATAGATAGACAGATTCTTCCCCTACGAATAAATGACTCTGTGTGTGTGTGTGTGTGTGTGTGTATGAATGTACCCCCTCAGCTTACACAAGTTGGTCACTTATAAGATAAGAAATAAATAAACGCCCACCCCCCCAAAACATAACTCCTCCGGTGCCCACGGATAAACTGTGAACCACCAATTAATAGCGGGCTGACCCTCCCTCTTGAATCAATGTCTAATTGGGGGGAACAGACCGGCCTTCAGTCTCTTGCGAGAAACTGCTGGCTAACCCTGCAAACCGCTTGCCGAGTGTGTGTGTGTGGGCTTCTGCTTGCCTTTCCCCTGCCTGCCCAGCGCCCATCCCGCCGCCACTTTTGCCATTAAACCGCGAGTCCTCCCGGGTGCTTGGGAAGCCCGCTCGGCAGAAAACATCTGCGCGCCTCGCTCAGGACCTGCCCACTCCGCCCAATCAGGATGGCCACCACCGAGCGCGCCTCAGTCCAGCTGCGAGGTCCCGGCACCAGCGCGCTGAGGGCGCTGCTGTTCTTCTTTCCCATCTTACCGCAGGGGAAGGCCGTGGAGGGAGGTGTGAAGTGCCTGCTGGTGCTCGGGTCTACGGGAATACGCTTCACAACAGCGGGCGTTAGGGGAGGAAGGAGGTGGCAGTGGAGCTGCTGCTGCTGCTGCTGCTGGCCGAGAGGTGAGGGAAAGGCGTGCCCAGGACGCAGCGAGCCAGATGCCCAAGAGTGCACGGCAGGCTGCTCCGAAGCTAGATGCGGGAGAAAACTGCCCCAGGCCCTCCCCCGCACAGGTCGGCCCCTCGCCGCCACTGCCAGTCCGGCCGCTCTGGCCGCCAGTTGCTCCTTGGGGTGCAGCTCTTAAAAGCCTGCTCCCAGCACCCGAGCAACTTCCCAGCAACTTTCAGCTTCCTTTTAACTCGTGGGCGCTCTCACCTGGCCCCGAGCCGCGTGGTGGAAGGGAAGCCCAGAGCGCTGCCGGATCACCTCCTCCAAGCAGCCTGCCCGCCCACCCGCCCGCTGGGCTTCCCCTCTGCCGTGTGGCTTGGGCCAGACGCGAGTGCCCGCGAGTTAAAAGGAAGCTGAAAGTTGCTGGGAAGTTGCTCGGGTTTCCGGGGCTTCCAGGCTTAAACTTTGCACAGGCAAAGTTTGCAGGCGGGAGTGTCTTCCCGCCGAGGAGCGGGAAGGGTCCCGCCCGGTGGGCGGGCAGGCTGCTTGGAGGAGGCGACCCGGCAGCACTCTGGGTTTCCCCTCCACCGCGCAGCTCGGGGCCAGGTGCGAGCACCCGCGAGTTAAAAGGAAGCTGAAAGTTGCTGGGAAGTTGCTCGGGTGCTGGGAGCAGGCTTTTAAAGTGCCGCCCGAGCAGGACCGCCGAGCCAGGAAACGGGGCACCAAGGCAGGGCAAGACTCCACCAGCAGTGGCCTAGCTTTAGGTGGCTCCAAGCAGCCCACTCCAAGCAGCCCTTCCCGCCCACTGGGCGGAACCCTTCCCGCTCCTTGGTAGGAAGATGCTCCCGCCTGCAAACTTTGCCTTTGCAAAGTTTAAGCCTGGAAGCCCCGGAAAAAAAAAGGGGGATCGGCGGGGACTCACCTTTGGAGAGGTCGCACGCGAAGGTGCTTTCGAAACACGGTAGTTTGTGTATGCTTGACCTGGAGAGACAGTCCTTTGTATGCATTTGCTTTTTTCTAAGAAGTATTGTGTTTGTCTTTGCCCTGTTTGTTGCCCAATTCTCAGTGCTATCTGCTTTTAGATAAAAAGGGTAGTATGGGCATATATGCAATGAAAATATGTTTCCATCTTGACTTGTTTGGATTGTAAAACAAAAAGGCATTCCTACAATCTTCCTATCATTGTTTCTTATCTGGCAAATCCAAAGTATTGTCAAATTTAGTTTCTTCATTTGGAGGCAACATTACAGTGGCTTCAAAAGCAATTAAACATTTTACAGTAAAGCTTTGTTTTATGTGCAATGTTATATGGTAAGCAAAAACACTTTCCTTTTGATGTCTGTTTTTGTTACCTTCTTTATTTGCTTTGTTTCTATAGTGGATAATGAAGGATGAATAAGTTGCCTGATAGACAAACAGCTATCTTAGTGCTATTAATGAAGTAGACATGTACCATTTTGTTCAAGTTTCAGGAAATAGTTTCATCTTCTGCAGCCTGAGAATGTGAGCAAGATGCTTATAATGGTTTATTCTTGATCCAAGGTAATTTAGGTTATCTGCATAGTCTTGGCTCTCTGGGTTTAAGGAGTGGTCAAGACATCATTATATCACAGAGTGGTTTTCTCTGTTAAAGGAAGCATTAGTATACTCACAGGAAGGGGATATTCCAGAATTCAAAAGCTTGTGATTATGGTGAATATCTGACTTTTGTGAGGTAAACGAGAAGATCACAACAATCCAACCATAGATATTCTGGGAGATACTAGTTATCTTAAAAATATCTCAGTCTTGCTTCTAGCCTGATTGTCTTGATTGTTCTGATGGATAACCTGTTTGGAGAGAATCTATTACTCTTACCTGGTCAATCAACAGTTTCTAATATCAGTTATTCCCAGTTAAATATGCTTAATGGGAACATTATCTTCAGAAATTTCATTTTTGCCTTCTCAGTAAATCCAGAAAATAACACCTTGGAGCTGCCACCAAATCCTGTATTGTTTTCAATGTTATTTATATTAAAGCTAGAAAGCAAACAGGGAAAGAAGTTAGAGGTTGGACAAAGAAGTTCTTTGATAGACTTGCAAGATTGATGTTAGCCTTTTGAGGTAGACCAGATTAGGAAAGCAAAATCATGTAGGCCAATAACAGTTTTATTATAAAGACATATAATTATGCTCCAACTATTTTATCCAATTGTAGCCTTGGTTGTAATTCTTCCTCCTGCCCCTCAAGGTCATTCTTTCTGCCTATTAAAAAGGCTAAAGTTCAAAGTGACTGGAGGCTTTTAAGAGATTCTGAAGACAGCCAAAAAAAAGTGTCGGGATATTTTAGAAATAAAGGGAAATACAATGGGCATATAATTCATTGCTAGGAAAAAATGGTGATTTGGTAGTGGATAGTGGTGAGGAGGCAGAATAGTTTAATTTTTAATCTGCATCTATCTTCTCATGGAAGGGAAATGGAGCCCTAACTTATCATTATTATGGCACTAGGGGGTGGAGGAGGAAACAGTAGTTTAGGGAAGACAAGAAGATCAGTATATAGCTAATTGATGCATATCCAAGTATCCTGAAATAGATGAGTTATGTTCTTAGACACTGAAGAAATTAATGGAGGTGACCACAGAACTGCTTTTAATAATAGATGAAGACTCTGAGAGGACTGGTGAGGTAGTTGAAGAATGAGATCTGTAGATTACTTCCTCATTTTCAAAATGGGGAACAAGGAGAAAAAACTGTAGATTTGTCAGTTTAAAATCTATGCTTTTTTTCATTTATTTATAAATCATATTTAGCTGACAATCTTACTTGAAAGTGACTCTGGTGATCTACAGCACTTAATTAAAAACATTATAAATACATGAAAATAGTCATACTTAAAATGGTCATATTCTTTGAACAGATGATCTAGCAATACTTGGTTGTGTCCACAGCGTTAACATGAGCCAAAATGGGATTGTCACAAAAAAGTTTGCAAGACTAAGCATATCTTCATAAGAGTTACTTGGGCATGTCATAGAATATGATAGGATAAGGTCTTTGCCAGTTTATTTGGCAAAGATTTGGCCGGGTGGTCATGTGCATACTTGAAAAAAAAAGATAAATATGGGATAGATGATATTATTGTTCAAGGGATACGTGATTAGTTGACTGAATAAACTATATTCAAAGAGTGCTCATTATTAGATCCACTTAGCTTGGTGGGAAGTAAAATGTAGGATGCCAAAGGAGTCTGTCTTGGCTCTGTGCTGTTCAACATTTTTTGTCAGTATGAATGAAGAGGTTAAAGCATATAGAACTCAGAAAGTTTGCACTGAGAAGTGATACTTTAGATAAGAGAGAAGATTAAAAAATATCTGGGCTCTATGAGCTGAAATGATAGAATGGAACTTAACACTGAGAAATGAAACTGCACTGGATAAGATTATGAGATGCAAACCTAGGATGGTGGAGATCTGATATATTTTATATATCAGAAGACCTCAAAACTTTCATCCACGTTCACTTACTGTGTATGTTCAAGGGAAAGAAGTTGAAGTAGAATTGATTACTTCCAAAGGAGATATTGGCTAACAGGTGTAGAAATGTTCCTTATTATGCTGCAATATTTTTTCCATCATTAAACTTTCACATAGATTATTTATTTAAAAATATATTTTGTGCATATTAATCTATGTGAAAGTTTAATGATAGTTTCAATAATTTTTAAAATCATTTTACTTCAGATAAATATTCTTAAAATCTGTTAAGTTCAAGGAGTTAGAAAAACAGAAAGACTACTAACTGTATTATGCTTTTATATAATATTCTGCTTTCTCTTCAGAATGATAAGGTTCTGAGAAAGCTACACTAACAACATAAAATAAAGTGGTTTCTAGAAATCAGGAAGCATTACATTCTGAATAGATTTTTCATCCTGAATGTTTAAGGTTGCATTAGATTTCAAGAAATATCCTGTTGGTTAATGTGATTCTGTTATGATTCTATTGCAAAAAAGTGTTCATGTCTAAAACCCTGCGTAGGTTTATCTGCTTTGCTAACTGATGAGGTTTGGAAAAGCAGTCCTGTGTGCTTTTTTAAAGATCTTGAACTAGAACAGTAGCCATTTAAAAAAAATCATAGTGATATAAATAAAAAGACTTCATTACATTTTATCATTAAAAAAAGAGAAATTTATCAGTGTTGGAAGTCCAGTGCTTATGATGGTTTAGTGCATATTTCCACATAGTTTGCTTGAAACATGCTTAAATTCAGCAGTGTGTTTGCTTTTCATTAAACTGGGCTTTCAGACTTCTTTTTTCTATTTGGAGTTTCTGTAAAACCACAGTGGATTTTCAAAGCAACTATTAGTTCAAGTCTGTTCTATATTTTAATGAAACAGTACAAATCTAAACCATTCTCTCTGATACAACTTAGTAATTAAATGTTAAATCCAGTATGGTCTCCACATGCCAATAACCACATCTAACAATGATGCTATTATTGCAGTATTATAAAATGGTTATTCAATAGGTGATCATATTTTATTCACATGTTAAAACCACAATTGAAGGTACTAACAGAATATTTCTTTATGTGTTAAATAGCTAAATATGGGCATTGTAAGATCTTGTTCCAATTTTCTAGCAAAATAATTGCTTTTTATATTATTTGTTCATGGGTTGGGTATCTTTTAAGCCTTTCAATATTGGGAGATTATATTAATATGATGCCAGAGTCTTGAGTTTATCAACACAACTGAAACTTTCATAAGTTTTAATATTAACTCCTTTCCTAGATAACTGCTCACCTATAGAAAATTAAAAATACATTTTTGCTAATGCTTCTTTCGGTAGACTTGGATTTTCTTGCATATTTCTGAAATGAAAAAGATAAACATCGATAGATTAACATGAAGAAACTGACTTGTAGATAAATGACATAGGAAATCTTACTATATTAATTGATGATCAGAAAGAATTTAAAATATCAAGTCTTTAATATCAAGTATTAATATAAAATTTACCTAGTTAATATGTCTTTCATTTTTCATTTACACCTGGTATTTCAAAAAATTGGGTCATTTTGATAGATGTCAGTATATCACAAATAACAGAAGGCTATTTACTTTCACATTTTTCAAAATAATTTCTGTTATTTTAACAAATAAATAAAAACTAACCCGAACTAATTAGCAGTAATCAGGGAAAAAGAAAAAAGAAATAGTATAAGAAAAGAAAAAAAGTTAAGAAAAATAGAAAAGAAAGAAAAAACTAGTGGCTTTTGATATTCTTCACAGCAGTTATTATACAAATACATTTTAATCTCTAAGGCTGCATCTTCTTTCAATTATCTATCCTGTCTAACTGTCAAAATCATAAGTCACAAATTCATTTTTTTTCATTTTTACACAAAATGTCTATAAGAGATTCTAGTCAGCAGTGAATGTAGATAAATGTCTATTTTCTAATCAAAGAAATTAATTTATCAATGTCTGTAAAATCTGTCAACTTCGCTAACCATTTCTCCATATTGGGTAGTATCAAATATTTCCATTTCTGGTCATATAAAAAAATCTCACTAATTTGATCATATTATGACATAATCTTCAATTGTTCACATTTTGACAGCACAGAAGCAAAATAATTAGCTGCCAGAGTCTCAGAATATAAATGGGGATGTACTTTGCTCTTCTTCTGGGGATTATGACTTCACTAATATTCTCATGTAGATTATTCATATCACTTACTGCTTTGGTGTTCACTATGATTATAAATTAATTTAAGTTAATTTCCATAAAATGAAGGTGAAGCCTCCTGTATTAAGAATAAGATACACATATACCTATATAACATATTCATTTGTCAAAGCAAGATTTATTATCTGTTTAAACTTTTTGAGTTCAAATCTTCAGCTGCAGTGATAGCTTTACAATGTTCTCCATGTAGACCTGAGGCAAAGGAAATCATTTCAAAGCCAAATCTCTCCTGGAGTTTTAGAGCTGATCGGGTATGGCTTTGGCCCTGGCCCATCTCTACAGCAGTCATTAAGTATAATCATGAACACATGAAAACATGACTTTTCTTCAAAGCAAAATAAAAGGGGGCAGCTTATTGGTGAAATCTTAGAACTTCCTTTTAATTTTCCTTTTGTTTTTACCTGCGGCAGCACTTCTGAAACTCATTTAATTTGCATTCCATCATAATCTAATACAGCTTGCAACTTCTTCATTCCAAGTCACTACAGAATGCTTTCATCTATTATCTTATGTTGATTTTTTGAAAATTTGTTGCTCCAATGAATTGTATCATTTTGTGCTAAACACATGTGTTATATTAAGTTATGAAGTGGAGGAGTATTCCTTAATTCCTCTTAATAATATGAATACCTGAACCTTTTTAAAGCTTTAATTGATATGCTAAGCTTGATTGCAACTGATGGAAAAATGCCACTCAATGGAGTTGTGAATAAAGGCAAATATATGTGTCCCAGGAAAACGTTGCGGGATCCAATCTGAGTTGGTCACCTGACCAAATATTTATTCTACCAAGCTTTGGGGTTCATGCTGGAGCCCATCCTCAGGGAACTCTCTCTCTCTCTCTCTCTCCAGAATGTCGAGTTGTCCTTAAGTGTTTTATATATAGACTAAAAATAAAAGGAAAAAAAAATCTTGAAAAAAGCCAGTAGCTAATCACTTCCATATCATTGGCAAGACAACTGTATAGAAGTGCTAATATAGTCAGAGGGAACTGAGTTTATTTTTAAAATCCAATGATGGCGTAACAGTACTCAGAGAAAATGTGAAACCAAAAAATAATTGATTCTTATTTCTTCAAGAGTAAATAAGAATGATTCACATTAAATGCAGATCAAACTAAATAATATGAACATATTTTTTGTGCAGAAACATGACATTGGAACAACAAAAATCTTGTTTAACCCTGCATTCACTGTAGTTTTGGGTTTTCTGTCTCCTTATCAGATGTTTGTTGCATGCTAGAGGTAGTCCTTGACTTAGGACCATTTGTTCAGTGACCGTTTGAAATTATGGTGCTGAATAAAGAGACTTAGGACCCCTGCCAGAAGCTGCTGTAGTGGACCTGTGGTCACATCAACAAAATTCTGGTGCTTGGCAATCCACTTGATCTTATAACCAACCATAGGGCCCTGAAGTAGGCCTTACATTTGTCTTTCCCCATTCTGCCTAGCTGAGTTTCCATGACCTTTGGACATGCACCCCACCACACTGGCCCCCTCCCTTCTTCCCATCCCCCATCATCAGTGGTGGTATGCTACTGGTTTGGACTGGTTGGACCGAACCGGTAGTAAAAAAAAACCTACTGGTACGGCCGAATCAGTTCTGCCGACGATCAGCTGAGAGGATAAAAGAAGCAAAAAGTGCATGGGTGGGTGGGTGGGAGGGTCACTCTTCTACATCCTCTCAGCTGATTGGTGCATTGGGGTGCACGCGCATGTTAGGGGCACGCATGCACAATCACCCACCGAACTGGTAGTGATCAAGGTAGGAACCCACTATTGCCCATCATGGTTCATCCACTTACCTTTTCTTTCTTTTTTTTGAAAACGTTTTTTTATTTTGTATTTACAGTAATTCCATCTTTCATTTCAAACTGTGTGTCAACTGGGTAGTCCACTTACCTTTTCTACAGTTCTTTGTCTTCTATTGTCCAATATCTGAAGCTTTTTTAGTCTTTCAGGTCAACAGTTGTTAAGTCTTGATGTTCTGTGGTAGGTGCTTGTCTGTTTGAAATCTAAAGTTCCAGAGCACTTTAGCGTCTTCATTTTCTATTACTTTCTCTATTTTATCATCCCACCAGTTGTTGCTTGCAGGCAAATGGCATTTCTTAACAGTTCTTTCAATGCATTATTGTTACTACTTTGTCATAGTGTGGCTTGTAGTTAGTATGATCTTCCAGCAACTAACTACTGTTTCTTCAGCTTTTTTGGAGAGGCATCATCTGCTATCTATTGTTGCCTTCTCAATTCTGATTCTGTATGCTTTTGTCCTTAAGAATTGCTGTAGTGCAGCCAGAATTTGCCCCTCTGTCTCTTTTTCAAACTTTCCTGCTCTTAGCAATTGCCAGATTTATTATTATCTGCTTTGCCTTATATTTTTTTTTTAGTATACTGGCCATTTATTGTAATATTTTGCCTTGTCATTTATTTTTTCTGCTCTTAATTTGTTTTTTCTTGTAGTCCAGTTTGATCTATCCAGTACTATAAGATTTCATATTATATTAGTTTTGGTGGCGTCTTCTTCACTGTTCATCATATATTGTTCCAGTGCTCTTTTCTTCTTCTTCAACAGTCTGGTATACTTGCAACATTCCACTCCCACCATTTTTCTTGGATAAGTAGAGTCAAAATCACTATGTGGATGAAGGATGTGATTCACTGTCTTTATTTTTGGGGGTTTTCTATATAGGGCTCTTAGTTCTACTTAAGTCCAGTCTACTATTCTAGCTGTATATTTAATGACTGTAATTGCCCAGGTGTTAATTGCCTTGATAGTATTTTATCCGCCGAATTTGAAGTTTAAGATCTTCTTCACTCTTATGATATATTCGCTTCTAACCTTGATGTTGTCAGCTTGAGGGATGTCCAGGTATTTGTACTGATGATCTTCATCCGTACTCTGATGTTATTTCCATAAGGATATCTTGATTCCTTCAGTTTTCACTATTTTTCCTTTCTGGATGGTAAGAATGGCACATTTATCCAGCCCAAAATCCATTGCAATATCTTGGCTGTATATATGGATAGTGTTGAGCAGAGATTCTTATTTCAAATGGTGTTTTTCCATACAGCTTCATATTGTCCATGTATTATTTTCTGGAAACATAAAATACAACAGTTGTACTCCTTCCATCTTTAGTCTTTTTGTATGTTCTTTACTTAGGCAGCAAGGACTGATTTAAAAGGAGTTCAACACCTACAGTTGAAGGTCAGAATTTCAAAATGTCTTGGATAGATCAAAGAGAATAGGCCAAACTTCAAAGAAATGCAGTATTTATTTATGGGTCAAGAGCATATCTAGTAATCTGCTTTCATTTAGGGATTTAGTTTAGCAGTTCATTCTTGATAAAGTTGCATTCTACCTTTAAGAGCTGATTTGAAAGAGAATTTGGAGTTTGGATACAGGCATTTCATTACTCTGAAT
The DNA here is from genome assembly GCA_033807585.1 of Hydrophis major. NCBI lineage: Eukaryota > Metazoa > Chordata > Lepidosauria > Squamata > Elapidae > Hydrophis > Hydrophis major. Next base: position 172,051,989 of record CM066329.1, read on the forward strand.
GCTTAAGGAAGTTTCCTGGCCACATGTAATTTGCATTGTGTATTTGCTTTGATTTGGTATTTTTTGAAAGTTCTTTTTCCAAAACATATTTTGACATCTTTTCCTAAATAGTGGGCTTTCAAATAAAATCCCAAGATATTCTTAACACATAATTCCTTATAAAATCAGTGGTTTTTATAAGTCAAATTTACTAATACTGTTTGTAGTTGTTCCGAGATACCTTTTGTTCATAACAAAATTACTAGTTACATAACAAGAGACTGGGCATGCCTAGCTACATGTTTCTCAAACATTTAGAAAGTTTAATGCAGATTATAGTGAGATTATTAGCTTTTTGTAGCATCTTCATTTCATTCTTTTCTATTAAAGGTTTTAATATAGAGAAGTTGAGGCATAGATGGTTAGGGTTTGCTTTTGTAATACTGTTTCTTTAGTTTGACCTTAAAACTCTTAAAATAGTTTAAATTCAGTGGTAGGCTCTTACTATTTTTAAAAAACTGATATTTTGATGTGGTAATTGCTTCTTTTCTTTCTTTCTATTGCATTAGTGATATAAACGAAAAGGAAAAAAAATATGTGAATAAATTCTGTTTTTTATAAATCTTAACAGAAATGTTACACATTTACGAATTGCATCAGTTACAACAAATTGTTGGAAAGTTATGTTGGAATGTTATACAATTGTTGGTTGTTTTACTCCTGTACTATATTTCTGACTAGCTCGATACCCGTGCTTCACCAGAAAAGTATGTGGTCGGGCTTAGTTTTTTGGGAGGAAAATAAGGAAAAGAAAATTCTGCCTACCAGGATCCATCGGTATTCATGTGGCAAGTGTCCTGTCAGTGTGTGAAGAGTTGAGGGTTGTTTGGAAAGTATTTGTTGTGTGAACAAGAAGGAGACAGCAAGGAGCCTGGTTGTGGCTTAGATCAACTGTTCTGTACTAAAGCTGGTTGCTGCTGTGAAACTAAAACTGAAAGGCCTGTGCTTGTGTTTTGCATTTGGAACAGATTTCTTTCCATGTGGGGAGGGGGTATAGAACTCCTTAGCATCAGAGCGTGTTAATAATAATATAGGAAATACTAATGCTCTGATTGTCATTTTGAAAAATCCTTTCTTAGTGAGCACCTAGAAGCCAAGAGAAACATACATGCCAAATTTCAAGTTTGTAGGCTTTATGGTTCTGGAGATTTTGTGATGATGCGTGAGTGGTATTTCACTTTTATATACATAGATTCTGAAAATGGAGAACATTGGTTGTAGAAGATAGTGCTTAATGTTCATTCTCAAGGGGTTGTCAATCTTCATTATGTTAACCAAGAGATGGTAAGATCCTAATGGAATTTATAGATAATAGAGTCTCTGATTTACACAGTGGCTAAAATTGTTGATTTAATAGATTGTCATAACATATAATTTTTAAAATATTTTCTGGTAGATGATGAGACCCTACGATTTTCAAGAATAGTCAACACAGCTAGGCTTCAAAAGTGGGCAATCAATAGAAGTAATTCTGTGGTTAGTAACCAGCAACATGTCAAAGTTACTTCAGATTCAACAGGGAATTTAGGAATGATATTTCATTGAAAGAGACTTTTTTATTTCTTATCCCAAAAGTAAAGGACAGCAATTAGAAAAAAAAATTGTTAAAGTTCTGATTGAATAAGAATGTTTCAATAAGGGATACTCTACTGCTTTTTAAAAGAGTATAAGGAACTATACTTTCTTTCAAAAGTTGTTTATTACCTATGAAAAAACAAGTCTTCTAATTTCCTCTGGAATTTTTATCATGATGCACTAAGATACATAGAACAGATGGGTGGGTATTAACCTTCATATGTGTTTTTTCTAATCTCATAAAATATTAACTACCTGCTGTGTTTTGAGATTCTTCTCTTAAATTGTAGTGGGATGCTTTTTCTGCTGTGGGCCAAGTATTAGAATAATTCTAAATAGTTCTGTATGTTTTAGTTTAATATTTAAATGGACATTGAATTTTATAAATAAGCCCAGCAGATCAGCTTCCCCAAATAATTACCTTAACTTGTAGTATTTTATTTTGAGAATAATTCAAATTATTTTTATATTTATTTGTTAAATTTATTTGTCATTTATCTCATCATGGGACTACTACCGGTATAGGTGGCTTACAGTAATAAAAAGGAAGAGAAATGAAAAGGCATGTAAACAAAACAGAATATGAAAAATATTTTAAATAAATAGAAAGATTTTAAAGTTGTTAGTCTGAACAGCAACTGAACAATAATAAATCCAATTTGTAAATTTTCTGAGCTATAATATTGTTGGCTTTTAAGCTGCAAGGACTAAGTACTTGGACAAGCTGTAATGTCTGTATTTTGTGAATATGATATCATATGAATTGAAAATGGACATAACTAGATGAGAGAAAAAAATGGTGGGCTATATGGAACATATTTACAGATCTGCTCAATAGAAGAGGATGGAAATTAGTATTGATTGTGATGCCATATACCTATTTAGATATGTGCCTGTGCGCATGTGTGTGCATGCACCCATCCACACCCACATGAATTTCATTTGGAAAAGCTATGGAGCTCAAATAATATTTCTGAGTTGTGTTCCTTGTCCATTACTTTATGCTTTAATCTTGTTTATTGACAATTCAGCAACATTTTATGACAAGTTCTGAAACAGCAAGCTTTAAAGTGTGTTTTCTTCTGAATATTCTGCCCTTTAGAAATGTATCAGCAAGAATACTTGATAGAAATTACTGATATTCGCTTTTCTTAAAACCTAGCTACTTTTAGTTCATCTGTCTCACAAACAGCTAGTGGATAACAATGCCTTGTACTTTCTAGAAGCCTTAATATGATTTCTTGATATTTCAAAGATAGAAACATGGCTACAACCTGGCTATTTTTTCATTAACGTCTTTCACAGTTTGGAGTGGACTAGCTTATACATTGTACTGTACTTTAATTGAAAATGTGGCTTTAAAAAAGCAGAACTAAGACTAATCTGTTACCTCCTGGCAGCTGTTCATTAATTTTTATTTGTCTAGCTTTGGCCCGGTCAGTCTGCTTTGTGTACAAAGGCTAAGCTTTCTTATCTTTTTGTAAAGAAATGCCTTTCAGATCAACAGAATTGTGTTTGCCTAGCACTTCGTATTTTTTTTCATCTATTCTTCTGAATTACCCTGTGTACCTCATGTTCATCAGATTTATTTTATAAAACTCATGAAATACAAATGGAAGTAAAAGAAAAGAAACATTTTAGGTACAAGCAATATCTCATTCTTAAATGAAAACAAGTTATCTGCCATTAGTTTAGAAAAGTCTTAAAATAATGCTCCTTTAAATAGATAAGATATCATAGAAGCCTTATTCTGATGGAATATGAGCAAGCAGTGTGTTTTTTTATTATAAATATTTAATATAATTCTTATCCAGTGACTCCTTCCACTTTCCCTTCAATGGTTCAGTATTTCTATTTAATAGCTGATGGATTGATGGCAACTGATATGTCAAATCAGAGTACTATAATAACAGAAGTTCATTACATTTGGTGGTAATTTGTAACCCCAGTACTTACTGAGGATGAAAATTCTACAGGTAATCTTTGACTTAATAACTGCATGTTTAGTGACCATTCAAAATTACAGTGATTGAAAAATATGATTTTCAACCATTCCTCACACTTATGACCATCACAGCATTTCCCTCAGTTACACATCAGAATGTGGGCACTTGGCAACCAGTATGTATTCACAATGATTGCAGCATCTTGGGGTCATGTGATTGCTATTTGCATCTTTTCCAGAAAGCTTCCAACAGGCAAAGTTGGTGCGGAATGTAACATACCTTGATATCAGATACATACCATGATGTCAGGGGTTCTCTCAAACTCTTTGAAACAGAGAACAAGATTCTTGTAGTCCTTTTTAATTAGAAGAGGGATTAGTGTTTAGAAATCTCAGCAATTGAATACTTTCACTTTAGCGCCCAATTTATTTTTAAGTTATTAGGGCAGGGACTTCTTCATTCTCTCGGTAAAAACTATTTAAAGAACAAGAGAATTGACTAATGGTTTTCCTAATACAGGAAGAATGTGCAGATGTTCTGAGCTAGTATTATTTTGCAAATGATTATTTACTATCTCAGGTTCTGAATAGTCTCTGATAGATACATTTAACAGAATATTCTGTAGCATTTTAATAAGCAAACCAATTAAAAAAATGTGAACTGGTAATGGGTTAAGTAGTTATATAGTAGCTGGCTGACACAAGTGAAGTTTCAAGAAGAAAACCGCAATATTAAATCCTTGATACACCTCAATATTTGTATCTATTATTGGGATTATTAAGTGTAGTAAATGCTTATCAGATTTGCCGCTAACATAACTTTGGGTGAAATAGTAATACAGAATGGTAATTAAATTCAAATGGTAACATAGAAGAAAATATTGAAAATAACAGTGAAAATTGATAGAAAAATTGCAGTGTTATTTACTTAGAAAACAAATCAAGTTTGTTTCAGTTACTGTTATATTTTTAGCTAAATCTGCCATGTTTTTAATTTTGGAAAGAGAAGATTTTGTATAACTTGTTAATAAATTATTGTCATGTGCAATAACCTATAAATGATGGGAAATAATACAAAGTAAACACTACTTATATATAGTATGTAGAATAATTCAAATTATTTTTATATTTATTTGTTAAATTTATTTGTCATTTATCTCATCATGGGACTACTACCAGTATAGGTGGCTTACAGTAATAAAAAGGAAGAGAAATGAAAAGGCACGTAAACAAAACAGAATATGAAAACATACCCTTCATTTTCTCCAGCTAATATTGCAACTATTATAGAAATAGTGACATTACACTATGATGTGAAAGGTACGGAAATACCTTGACTCCATTAAAATAAAAACCAATGATGTGAATCTGATTTGCCAGAATCTTAATGCAATCTTCTGTAGTTCAAAGACAGAATTTTAAAAAAAGGAAACTCTTCAGCATATTTCTTAAATACCTTTCCCATTTTGGATTGTGTTACCTGCATTCATGAAAATGTTTTTGTTTCTATTTTCAGATTATAGGTTGCCAAATTAAGAGAGAACCAGCTGAAGCAACTGAGCGCTATACTAGGTGGATCAATAATTTAACACATGATCAGCTTCTTACTCAGGTATTTGAGTATATTTGTACAACTGAAAATTAGAGTGTATCTTCCCATTTTATATTGTACATAGTTTGATTACCTGGGTCTGCTTTGAATATGGAAGCTGGGTATTTAAAACCATCTGAAAGAAGTATATAATCCCATTCAGCTCACATAGTGTTTCTGGGATGACCTGGGTGTGGCACAAAGGCAACACAGTAACATAAGTAAGAAGAGTCCCTTTAATACCTCCAACTTTGCCCCCAATGTCCAGGTTACCTTCGACTAGAGAAAACTCTCCCAAGAACAGTCTTTAAATGGAGGAAATTCAGTCCGAAAACAAAGTACATACAAACTGTAAATAAAAATTCACACAAACCATGCTGCAGTAATTAATTTGACAGGGCAGGATAAGGAATTGCAGACTTGAAAGGCCAGCAAAACACACACAATTGGAAAGATGCCAGGAGCCCAGATAAGCCTCAACAATAACTTACAATTTGCTTTCAACAATTTGCTGTGCGCAATCTCCCTTTTTAAGTGTTCCCAGCTGCACCTAATGAAGGAAATCAAGGCCCTTTCCTCCCCCGTAAGCCATGCAACTCCGTTCCTCCCTACATGCCCTAGGATGAAGAGGGAGTGGGCCTAGATCTTCGTCTGAATTCCCTCTGCCTTGCTCTACCTCTCCCCTGCTCTGCCCAGCTGGACTGTCTTTCCCCAGTTTCTTTCACAGCCAAAGGAGCCACACTTCCACTCCTTGTCAGCTGCTCGGCCTCCCCCTTGGAATCAAATTCCGACAGGGGCATGACAGTTTCTTTCTGTATATCCCTCTTCAAAATATTCAGTGGACATCTCCAGGATACATTTGGATGAATGGGGTAGGGGAAAAAGCAGAAATGAGATAATGATCAACCGATGGAATTCTGTCAGCAGAAAATCTGAGCTTGATTTTGCTTAGAATAATACAAAGGCATGCATATATATCTAAGTGGATTAAAGCAGCATTTCAGGTGGTGAGGAATAGCCAAATGTGAATTAAAATTGCTAGTAAAAACTATACATACTAAACAATTTGTTAACTATCTTCTTAGCTTTATTTAAAATCATGTGCAATCATAATTAAGATTCTAACATAATTAAAATTACATAACTTTGCATTTTCTTAGATCTTATGGCGAAGCCAATTTATGGGAGAAAAGTTGGCGAAGGAGACATAAGGTTATGTCTTTATGAAACCATAATGTTTATTGTATGATTCTGCATCAGTTATTCTCCTGTGATTTTGGAATCATTTTTCAAGTTTTGTAGCTCATGCTAAGGATGGATGTGTGGATGGATATAACCAGGGTTGGGATTCTACTGGTTCAGACCTGTTTGGGCGAACCTGATACTACATTTACAACTGGTTTGCTGAACCGATAGTTGAACCGACTGGCTGACCCTTCCCACCTTGCCCCTACCCTCTCAGGAGTCTCCATGCGGCCCGTTTTGGATGCAGGTAAGTGCAGGTCTGCAAAGAGGCTCTGGGAGGGTGAAAAACGGACCAACTGGAGGTTCCAGAAGTCCAGAAACAGGCCTGTTTCTGGCTTCCAGGGGCCCTCCGGAGCCTGGGGGAGGCAGTTTTTGCCCTTACAGAGGCCTCAGGGAAGACTCCGAACCCTGGGGAAGGTGAAAAATGCCCCCCCCCCCCCCAAATTCCACACCTACCATAGCCATGCCCACCCAGCAATTGGGCAGCAAACAGGTTGCTGGGATTTTTGAATCCTACCCCTGGATATAACGTATTTCTTGCTATTTTTAATTTGCTTTAGGATATGAGAATGCAGAATAGAATTGTGGATTATACATTCAAAGAGAGAAAGAGTGGAAAGAAGAGGAGGGGAGACCCTCTTTTTGATTCTTTTTGAGGTTGCTTCCAATTACTAGATAGAAGAACTAATATTTTATTTATTTCAGTGTTACTGTATTGTCTCTAAATTCTTTGTCACCAAAATCAAACAAAAATCCAATTACAAAAAGAGAGAAAACACCGTTTACAAATCTAAGGGCATCAATGTCCATTTATTCAAGTTTATTTAGATATTTATTATTTGGAAGTGTGAAATAATTTGTAAAATAATCTCTTTAAGCCTTATGCAAATGAAATAACACAAAAATAACAAAAATCCAGAATGGCACAAAAGTAGCAGATTTTCAAATAAAGAATTGTAAGGAAAAATAAGTGATGTTACTAATAGCAGCATTTATTCTTTTACTAGTTGTTTGACCTGTTAAAATGATAACCGATTTGTGCCGTTTCCCTTTAGTATATATTTAGAAAATTTATATGGCTGCCAGCTCACTGACAGCAATGCCATGTGGCTTACAGAAATAAAACCCCAATATGAAACTGAATTAACCCCCTGTCCCAATCAACCCAACTTGATGTCTTGTCATATATTTTACCTGCATAATGTTCTGGAACTTCTATTGCTTTGCTGAAAGATGTTTCATCTAGTAAATGTAAATATCCTAGTCCCCCCCCCCCCCCCAGTGTTTGTTTTGATCTTAGCTTCCCTCCCTCCCTCTTACCTTCTTCCTTTGTATCCAAAAGAATTCTTGTTTGTAACCTAAATTTCTTTTATTGCTTATCTCTATCTCATTTTCTTCCTTGAGGCCTATGGCCCTAAGCATATTATTTTCAAAATGTTCTGACAGTGAGAACAGGCAGGCAGTCAAAACTATTTGTTCAGCCGTAAGTACCAGTCCTCTCACCTCTTTACCTCCCTCGGGGGCCATAAAAGCAGCTAACATAACCTTCACTTTCAAGTGAAATAGAACTCCTTTTGACTAAACCATTGTTATCCTGGAAGTATAAGATGTTGAAGCACTGAAAGCCTAATTTGATCCTTTCTCCTCAGGGTAATAGTTGTTTCCTATCTTGATTGCAGTTCCCTTCTTCTTAAGAGCTCCTAGTACTGACCACACAAAATCAATTATTCTTATCATAATCTTGAATATTAATAAAGCATAGATTAAAGGCTGAGAAGACAATTAAGGAGACTGTACCTGACATTGGGTTCATTTCCATGTAGAATTCTTGTTGTTTAAAGATGTAAATCCTTCGGGAGTTGGGGATTCAGTTTGGGATTGCTACTTCTCAGATGCTTTTATAAAGCGATGTCTGGATAAGATTTTTTTGGGTGCAAATGGGTAATGACCTTATCTGATATCAGGAAAGAGTTGATTATCTTAAAAAGTATAAGAACTACTTACTTAGATGGATATCCAGGTAATTCATTCTGACAACTGAAGAAGGATGAGAATGTTTCACTTCTTGGATGAGAAGTGAAATGTTTTGGAAAAAGCATCTTTAGGACTTTAATTGGTATCATTCTACAGGTGGAGAATTCAATGTAACTTTGATACTAAGATAGCAATTTCTGATCCACCTGTTTGTGATATATTTTTTTCTTTTATAATATTAAAAATAAGATTTGTTCTTTTAGAGACAACTGTAATATTTATTTTTATTTATTTATTAGATATATTTGCTGTCCCTCTTGCTACAAGGTGACTCATAGAATGCTTAAGGTGCTGTTTAGATGTTTACAAATTATTAATCAGTTCATAGGAAACTTTTTTTAGTTTCCGAATTTGTACCAAAGCACAGAACTATGTATCATACTGTGGTTTTAAAATATTTGGAGCCAACTATCTTCTGTGGCAAATTATAAGTTTAGAATCTGCTTTCCTTTGCTTATCAATTGATTATTTTAAAAGTACAGTTTGTTCAGCTACCTCACAGTTTGAGATGTAGTGTAATCACAAAGGAGGGGAGGAAGGGCATAACATGGCTTCTGTAGTGAGGCAAAATGTTATTCATGCCCTTGCCCCAAAGGAAATGTGAGTGGTTGTAAGGCATCCGGAATATGAAGAAGGAGGAAGTGGTCTGCTTCAGGCTGCTGCGGAGCTGTTGGGCATTGCCCTGTGGATGAACTGGCTTCTCTGATGTGGGCAAGTGTGATCTGATCATGCAGAAAAACAAGCAGCATGCACATTTCAAAATCTACTGTTATATGCACATGGCTAGCAAACAAAGCAAAACGAAATGCCACATAGGAGTTGCTGCTGTCTTAAAAGAGCTTATTGAAACAGAAACCCCCTAAAATGATTAGTTTTTGTTATTTATGGGGAATTGTCTTCAATTTTTTATGCTAGCCCACATTTAAATTACTTCACACTTATAACCAGCACCTGTTATCAAAAGGCAACCATGCATATGAAGCACACTGGAGATCTATTAAGACTTTCACCTTCAAAGTTGTATGTCTACCGGTAGTAGATTAAAGTTTATTTTAGGGAGAATATTTTAGTGGCTACTCTGAAGGAGTGAGTAAATGATCCTGCAATGGAATTAAAAAAAAACCAAAACCCACACACAACCCTAACCACCAACCAACCAACCCAAAGTGAAATGATCCTCTTTTTTGTTTGCTATTAGATTTGCTATTAATTATTTATGTAACTAAATGAAATTGCTTCTTTTCATTTTCTCTCCTTAAAATAATGCTTGTACTGATTCAACTTGCCAGTTTTTCCAATTTCTTTCCTACATTATCCAAAAGCCCTTAGCAGAAAGTATTTATTTATTTGTGATTTGACACTTTTACCTAATTTGGGGCAATTTTTAGGTTTGGGAAGCACTGCCATATAGAAAATATCACTCACTTGAAAGATTGGGTTTTTTTTGTTACATATTGTTTTCTTTTAAAGTAATTGTGCAACACCTAGTTCATAGCCAATTTCATAAACATTTGCCCCCAAGGGGATTTTCCCATCTGTTTTAACAGGAAACGTAGGTAAGGCTGGCTCAAAAACTTGGCATCTTCCTAAGCATAATCAAGCTCTTTGAATCCATTGGGGATGTCCATTTTGGACTCCAAATTTATTACCCTAACCCGAGGTGGATTTTCTCCCCAAGGTAATTTTGCCATGTATTTTACCAGGAGAAATAAATAATGCTGCCTCAAAAGGTCAGCAGCATCCTAAACACATTCAAGTGCTTCAAATCCATTGGCGATGTCTGCGGTATCTGCCATCCCGCATCTGATGGGCGGCTCATGAAAGGGAGCGAAGGGAAGAGAAACGACAGGAAGCGAAGTTTCCTCTTGATGAGCGCGCCCCGAATGTCTTGGCACACGCTCTTTTATTTTTGTAAGCCATGGCGAATTAGAAAACGAAACCCCCCCCTCGCTATCAGCATAAAGACAACATTCTTCTTTAAGCATAGCACACAATCCCCCTTGTTTTTTAAAAAATAACGATCTAAATCTTTACAATTTTGCAAGAGAGGGGGTGTTCCATGGGTACCTGTAGGGATATAAAATCATCAGAGTTATACATACAAGCCATACTTGAATGCAAAAAGATTTGGATTTAACAATTTCATCCCCGTGGATACATGCCATGAAACCGGTGGAACAAGTCCAAACAAAATTATTGCCAGGGATAAAATACATTCCTTTCAGGCGTGATGTTAAAGTTCCTCCTGAAGTGGTGTGGATTGCAGAATATCCCCTGGTTGTGTGGGTGCGTCTGCCAAATCGAATTGAAGTGGTGGGTAGAAGTCTTTTATGCAAGAAAAATTGGTTGTAGAACTTAAACGAACTTTTTGAAAGTCAGTTATAGTCCAGGCAATATTATCTCTTCTATGAGGCTTCTGCGGATCGTCATGGACAGTTCTTTTGAAGCGTCGTTTGTTGACAGGATCAGAGTTCGGGTATATAAAAACATGACAAGCAGGAGAGAGGGCTATGGACAAGTTAGTTGTAGAACATTTACGAGATGAGAATTCAATTAGTAGAAAAAGGATAATAATTACAATAATGACAATAAAGATTAATTTGGTAATTCATCAAGGATGTTAGTTGGGGTGGGGAAACCCATGATACAATATAAGGACATTTAGGTCCCCCTGTGTTTTAGATTGAATAGAGGAAAAGATTTTAAGGTTCCTTTCCATAGGAAGAGTAAAGAAGGAACAAAAGAGCGAGTGGTAGAGTGTTCTGTAAGTAGGATACGAATAAGGTAGAAATTGCAAAGAAGATATAGGCAAGAATATCAGGAAGAGTTTTAAGATACAGATGTAGAAGAGGAATTCCCATGATAGGGTCTTACTGCCCGACCAGGGACCCAGCAAGTGGTTCTGTCTGGCAGTAAGATCGCAGCGTAGCCTCGTCCCCAAGTGAGAAGCTCAGCGGGACCCTGCCAGGCAGGATCTGGCAATCTGAGATAATATACCAGAGGTCTGTTAGGCGGGGGTTAGGGGGAGGAAAAATGACGAGAAGCAGCAGAAGTGGGAGGAATGCCAGTCAGATTGAGAAAGTTTAAAGTGTAAAGACAAATGTTAAGAGAATTTTGCAATGCTGGGAGGTTCGAGGGTTTTTCCCGCAACGAATATCGATCAAGAGCATTTTTCAGAGATAAGTTCACTCGTACCACAATAGCCTGCCCCTGGCTGTTGTAGGGAATCCCAAACTTGTGGGTTACATCCCATCTGTTACAGAAGTCCTGGAAAGCAGAACTTGTATAGGCAGGTCCATTGTCTGTTTTTATTTCTTTTGGACGTCCCAGCGAGGCAAAGGTACGAATTGAATGATTGATGACATGTTTTACAGTTTCTCCCCTTTGAGGAGTAGCCAGAATAAACCCTGAACATGTATCAATGGAAACGTGCAAATATTTCCAAGGGCAAAAGGTGGATACTGAGTTACATCCATTTGCCAAATTTCACAAGCTTTTAATCCTCTAGGATTTACTCCTATGGGAATGGAATGTCCTTGCTTACTACATGTGGGGCATTGTTGAATAATGGCAGCAGCTTCTGCCTGAGTTAGGGAAAATTGAAAAGTTATGATAACTTGGCGGGGGAGATTCAAACATACTCCCTGCTTCTATTTTATAATGGACTTTTAAAGCCTCCATAATTTTCCTCCAAGTGACCAAAATGCCAATAGGTGCACGAGGAGGATTATGGAGATGTTCACCAATTTTTTGCCAATTGGAAATTTTTAAGGACCCTTCCTCTGAATAATTAGGACAATGTTGCCACACATAAGCCAATAATGTAGCAATAGGTTTCTTTTTTACAGGCGAGCCCTTTAAATTAGCAGAGTATTTAGAAGAAGCGACTAACTCCCTTATCTATGTTTCCTGCTCAAATATATTGGAAAATCTCATTGGTGGGAAGATACATCTAGGGTTAGGGTTAGGTGTCCATGAATAGAGCAAAATGGACATCACCAATAGATTTTGAGTGCTTCATTATGCTTAGGAGGGTGCCGACTTTTCAAGTCAGTCTTATCTACTTTTCCTGGGAAAATACATGGGAAAATCCCTTTGGGGATATAATACACCTAGGGTGAGGGTTAGGTCTCTCTGAATTCCTGTAGCAAAATGGACATCCAAATCAATTGGAGATGTCCATTTTCTTCTCCTAATGCATGGAGACCTAACCCTAACCCTAGGTCAATGGGATTTTCTGATGTATTTTACCAGGAATTGTAGATAAGTCTGACTTGAAAAGTCAGAACCCTCCTAAGCATAATCAAGCAATCGGAATCCACTGGCAATATCCATTTTCCTGTCCGAATTCCTGGACTCCTAACCATAACCCTAGGTATATTTTCCTACCAATTGGATTTTGCCATGTATTTCACTAGAAAATGAACCCTAACCTTAGGTGTATTTTCCCCCAAAGGAATTTTCCCATGAATTTTACCAGGAATATCTAGGGTTATGGGTAAGACTCTGTGAATTTGGAATTGAAATCACCAATAGATTTGGAGCGCTTGATTATGCTTAGGTCAGTTGTAATGTTTTGAACCTGCCTTATCTGTTTCCTGGTTAAATATATGGGAAAATCCCATTGGTGGCAAAATACACCTAGGTTTAGGGTTAGGTCTCCATGAATTCCTAGAGCAAAGTGGACATTGCCAATGGATTTGGAGTGCTTCATCATGCTTAGGAGGGTGCTGACTTTTCGAATCAGCGCTCTGAGTCCGTTGGTGTTGTCCATTTTTCTGTCCAAATTCATGGAGACCTAACCCTAATGTTTGGTGGAAATGTTCCCCAAAGTGATTTTCCCATGTCTTTTTCCAGGAAACATAGATAATGCTTGCTCAAAAACTCAGTACCCTCCAAAGCATAATCAAGTGCATAAATTATCTACTATATTCAGTATAATATGTAATTGTCCTGAGCCCTTATGCAAAGAGTAGGTTCTATTTTTATACGTAAATTAAAATACTTCTTTCTCTAAATGTTGTAATATTTACAACTTCATTAGCATAGTCAGGAAATGTTCTATTCTTCATGTCAAAACCAATGTAGGTTTTATGTTACTCTGATAAAGATGTACCTAGTATATAGCCATGGAGTGAATTTCTTTCAACACTATGGTCTTTGCTTTTGTCCAGTGCATAGCCTTCATAAAATAATCCCTGCTCTTGAAATTTAACAGACTGTATATTTTTTCCCTTTCAGACTCATTTGTAATTTGCATTATTATTTTTCTTGAATTTAACTTACAGTACCAGAGACTGGGTGATTTAAAACCAGTGGTAGCTAAACTTAATTGCAGTGTAAACTGCATAGGACTGTATTGTTAGTTTTAGTTCCATCTTAAATAAGAAAGCCAGTTGGATGACTTTGAGGCAGTCACTCTCTCTCTCAGCCCATCTTACCTGATAAGATTGTTGTTGAGGGGAAAATAGGAGGTGGGAGCAGCACATCCACACCTTGAGTTGTTTATAAAAAATAATAAAGGCAAGGTATAAATAAATAAAATAGTGCATATTGCATCAGTAAAATAGTTCATGTTTTTTACTTAATGCATTTTACTTAACTCTGGTATGGTATACCTATATTCTTTAGGTAAGTTCCTATTATGCTAGCCCTAAAGTCCTTTGAAATATTCAATTTAAAGATAAAATAGTAATATTTATCATCATAGAGATTGACATTTTTGGTATAATGGCATAATAGACTGGCTGTGGTAATTTACTTAAATTAGGATATACTAATTAGGGCACTCTTTCTATGGAACATTCTGCAAGTGAATAGATGATTGAGTTACAAAGATTATTTTGCTGTGGACAGTTGTGGGTTGCTGAATTATCAATCAACAATAAATAAATAATTTCCATCTTATTTTGTCATTGTTGAAATACTACAAATTGAAAAGTTATGCCCTCATTCACATTTCAAGATGAACATTCCACATTTTGAAATCCTATACAGTAACAACTCAAGCTTATTCACCCTCTAAAATATTCTAGCCTACCTTCCCATTTTTGTGTTATTTAAAAAAATCTTCATCAATGAGCAATATAAAACTAAGTGAAATCTGCTTTGGATTATGTATATTTTCAGAAAGACAACACACTTTGGTTTGGAGAAGGTAGGAGAGAACTTTGGGTTATAAAATTATGCAGGGATCTGCCCAGCAGATGTTGGCAATTGTAAAAGGGAACAGAGGCCATTCTGTGGTCAGCCAGCATGCTTCATTTCACGTGGGCAGATCAAGGCTCAAAGCTGCAACTATTTCCTCTTAACACCCTGGGTGACAGTGTGAGCAGCCTGTGTGGGCAACAGCCCAGTTAACTCAAACAACCTCATTTTTGTAATTAATCTCTCTTTTTCTTTTTTCTTTTAAATTAAAATTTCCTGTCTTCTGTTCAGTAAAAATATGATTTTAACTCCCCCCATCACTACATTTGTACAGTGATTTTTCTGCCTAATGAAAAAAAAACATTCTTTTAACATGGGATAATATTTGGCTGTATGAGGCAAACATTCATGTTTTGAATAGAACTGGAATTTGAAAGAGCAACATTTAATTCTTGAAATATTTTCTTAAATACAAACCCACAGAGTTAAATGTGATTCATAGAAAATCTGTGTAGAATTGGCCTATAAAATTATTTTTAAATTCTAAACGTTTATAGTATAGTTTATAGTACAAGGATTATAAATTGGGACTGAGTGCATTGTTTCTCTGAAAATTTTTTAGATGAACATATACACTGTAAACTGAAAAGGTGTATATTTTTCTTAATCCATATTTTTAAGAATTCTACAAATGATTTTAGTCATCTCATTTAATAACATAAAGTGTCTTGAATAACATAATTATTTGTTGTAGTCAAAAAATGAAAAGAAATGTGAAAATTCAGTTGCAAATCTTTGGCTCTGGTAATTGCTCATAGCTTATTATTGCGTATTATATTTAAATGTTCCTCCAAATGACATTTTGTATTCATGGAAAACTACTGAGAAACCAAGAATAAAGACTTTCTGTGCCATGTTCTCATTACAGAAAGGTGCTTTAGTAAAGGAAAAGAAATATTCTAAAATTTGACCACCATATATTGAGGTGGTACAGTCAGTAAGTGCTAAAATGTTTTACTGGACTATTTTCAGAATGTATTGTGATCAATATTTGTAATGTTAACTTTCAATATCCAGGACCTTATGAATAATTTTAATCTTTCCTGAATGAAAGAGTTATGACATAACTCTATGAGGGCACATGCATTGAAAGATACAGTCTAATAATTCCATTGTTTTCTGATTCAGATAATAACTGCTGCTACATTTAATATTCATTTCTGTTTATCATTTTTTTTATGATCATGATCCTTAGCTTAACATTAGGGCTCACCTGTTGGATATAATGATTTGTGAAGTAATTATGCAAAAAAAAAAAAGAAACATATACAAATGCAAACATTTTGTTACAATTTAAATTATATTTTTAATATTTACTTAAGTAAATAATCTTACCTAATGTTCTATGCACACTTGCATAGTCTTTCTTTGTAGATGGGTTTGTGGCTGAAATGAGTACTTTTGCTGTGTTGTTCTGGACTCTTTAGATATTTTCTCTTTCAGTAGATTCTTCTGATGTAGAATTCATGCTTCCTGAATATTTCCATCAAGAACATTTTATGAGATATTGAAATATAAAGATCCTGAATATCAAGAGATACCAGTTTAATGGATTATTGCTTGAATAGCAAAATTTCTATACTGTGATCAAGCATGATTATATTAGTGTTTTTAAAAACCACTAGAAATTCTTCAAATATTGTTGGAATATTTTCAGTGACATTCATAAAATGGCTTTGCTTGAAAGGCTAGGTAAGTAGCTAAAATGTACATGTGCCTTAGGCCTTCACAGTAAATTTTTGGGATTAGGGATTAGAAAATCAAATTGATACAGGTAGTCCTTGACTTTCAATCACAATGGCACTTAAAATTTCCATTGCTAAGCGAGACAGTTGTTAAGTGAGGTCTGCCTCATTTTATGATCTGTTTTGACAAAGTTGTTAAGCAAATCACTGCAGTTGTTTCGTGAATTATGTGGTTGTTAAATCTGGCTTCCCCCATTGACTTTGCTTGCTGAAACCTAGCTGGAAAGGTTACAAATGGTGATCGCATGATCCCAGGACAGCCATAAATACATGTCAATTAACAAACACCCATATTTTGATCACATGAACATGGGATGCTGCCATGGTCATAAGTGTGAAAACTGGTCATAGGGCACTTTTTTCAGTAGTGGTGTAACTTTGAACAGTCACTAAATGACTGGTTGTAAGTTGAGGATCACCTGTATTATGGCATATACAAACTACTGCTTAAAGTTTTACTCTCCTATTCTAGTTTTCAGATGAAATGTAGTTTACTCTCCTATTCTAGTTTTCAGATGAAATGTAGTGTATAATATAATGGTCTGCTTTTTTGAGAAACCAATGCGGGTATGTCCTTTGTGGGTATGTCAGAAACTTTATATTAGCATCTCTATGTTTTCTTTCCTTTTATCACGACAGTGATAATAATGGATAATTAACTTTTTTTCTGAATTTTTATCTATGAAGGATTTAAGACTGCTGTGGGAATCTCCAAAATAAATGTTTGTATTATAAATAATCACTTCCAGTAGCAAAGAGGGTTAGGGTTATTTCCCCATGCAGTTCACACTTTTTTAAAATCAGAATCATAAAGCAAACTGAATGATATCGCACAGCTGGATCATCAAGTGTCTGGATGTCATTGGAATATGCAAGTGCATTGGTACTTTCACTGCAAATGTGATAAAGCACTGGAAAACAGAACCGTTTATTGGAAGTAAAAGCTATGGACTGGTCAACATCAAAAGAGGGATTTTTCCAGGGTGATTCTTTGTTACCTTTGCTGTTCATCATCGCCATGACCCCCCTGTCAACAATATTACAGAAAACTAACCTGGGTTATCAAATGGCTAAAAATTCACAGAAAATCTCTCAACTGCTGTACATGGATGATCTGAAGTTATACGGAAAATCAGAAATTGAAATCCAGTCACTGACCAATACCGTTCGAATTTTCAGCACTGACATCAGCATGGAGTTTGGTCTGGACAAATGCGCCACAGTGGCACTGAAGAAAGGGAAGATCGTAGAAACTGATGGAATTGAAATGCCCAATGGACAAACCATCAAGTGCCACCAACCCGAAGCCTACAAATACCTGGGCATACTGCAGCTGGACAATACCAAGCATGGGCAAGTGAAAAATATGGTCAGCAAAGAATACACACAAAGGGTCAGAAAACTTCTAAAAAGCAAACTGAATGGTGGTAACACCATCAAGGCTATAAATACCTGGGCCATAGCCGTCATCAGATATACTGCTGGGATTGTAAACTGGACACAGGCAGAGTTGGACAGCCTGCATATGAAAACAAGAAAACTGATGACCATACACTATGTGCTGCACCTACGTAGTGATGTTGACAGGCTATATTTACCCAGAAAAGCAGGTGGCAAGGGACTTTTGCAAGTGAAGCAGACAGTCGAAGAAGAGAAGCACGCTCTGGCAGATTATGTGAAAGACAGTGTTGAACCAGCTTTGATGGAGGTCAACAAGAGGAAGCTGCTCAAAGTGCAGCAAACCAAGAATCAATATAGAAAAACAGTGATGCAAACTCAGGCTGACAGTTGACGTAACAAAGCACTGCATGGACAGTTCCTTGAAAAGATCCAAGGACAAGTAGACAAGGAAAAGACCTGGTTATGGCTGACCAACCGAACACTAAAGAAAGAAACAGAAGGCCTGATTCTTGCAGCCCAAGAACAAACCATCAGAACAAATGTAATCAAAGCCAGAATAGAAAAATCTGCTAATGACCCCAAATGCAGACTCTTCAAAGAAGCGGACAAAACCATTGATCACATACTGAGCTGTTGCAAGACAATCACTCAGACTGACTACAAACAACATCACAACACAGTTGCTCAGATGGTCCACCGGAACTTGTGTCACAACTACTATCTGCCTGTAGCAAAGAACTGGTGGGACTGTAAGCCTGAAAAAGTGGTTGAAAATGAGCATGCAAAACTACTGTGGGACTTCCGAATACAGACTGACAAAGTTTTGGAACACAATACCCTGGATATCATGATTGTGGAGAAGAAAAAAGTGTGGATGTTTGACATTGCCATACCTGGTGACAGCAGAATCAACGAGAAACAATTTGAAAAAGTCACCAGATATCAGGACTTGAAAATCGAACTGCAATGAAAATCGAACTGGCATAAACCAGTGCAGATGGTTCCAGTAGTACTCGGCACACTGGGTGCTGTGCCTAAAGACCTAGGCAAGCACTTAAAAACAATTGGCGCTGTGTTCGACTAGTGATTTGTGATACGAAACCCAGCATAGTTATCTCGTTTGCTGTGTATACTGTCATTTTTGTGCATAATAATAATAATAATAGGAACATCATCTTTAATTTGAAATTGATTTTAAAAAGTCAAGCTAAAAGGAATGAAAAATTCTATGTGAAATTATTTTTAATAGGAGGCCT
This sequence comes from Hydrophis major, assembly GCA_033807585.1. Lineage (NCBI taxonomy): Eukaryota > Metazoa > Chordata > Lepidosauria > Squamata > Elapidae > Hydrophis > Hydrophis major. The sequence continues at coordinate 172,071,027 of CM066329.1, forward strand.
AACACTGACATTAGAAGGCTTTTTTTTTTTCAGTTCCTTGAAACAACTTAAGTGAGATATATGATCTTTATCCAACATCTGTAAAAATACTTCAGATTTTTTTCTCCTTTTTCCAAGTGAAAAAGAAGTAGCAAAAACTTTCCTTATAGAAATGCCATGATAATGCTAAAAATAATCAATGAAATTCCCAAGACTTTACTACTAGAAATATTATATCAGGATAGAATACTTTTGCTGCTGAACAACTTTCTTAGAAGATATTTATCCTAAAGTTCTCCTCTACCTGTACTGTTTTGAGGCATTTGTGCCCTGCTCTTTTGCTTTATTACTGCTATTTACAGGTCATGTTACAATGGTAGTTTAAATGTGAACTGTCAAGATGATTAGTCCTGCAGGAGGTGCAGGGTACACCATTTCTGAGTGAAACATTGCATTGATAAAACTGATAAATATGAAGAGAATAAGAAACAGAATATAGTGTATACAGCACTGATGTTATTAATATGACAATTAGAGAAGAAAAATTCCTTAACAAGAGAAGAGAAAGATTGTTTTAATATACGAATAAACAATAGGACTGATCAGTGGATAAGGAGTTTATATTTTACTTACTGAACTTAAACTGTACTCTGTCATCTGAAATCACAGAACAGGGATTTGGTAAGGATATGCATATTGGTAGTTAGAATAGTTATGGATAAAAATGCATCTAATTTTCTGAAATGGTTTTGCCCATTTGCCCGTAAGTAATTTATACTTATCCACCCTTGAATCTCATAAGACCAAATCACTATAATACTTTCTGTTTCTTAACCATGGTTAAAAAGACATGCTGTGGGATTTTGTACCAATTTGACCAGTCTCTTATTTCAGCATGTTTTGCTTCTCTTCATCTGACAATATGAATTGTAGTTTAATTACTTTACCCATAGCTAGTTAAATTTTGTGGATATAAGCATTATACCTGGTTAATTTTCCTGATGAAAAGGGCACTAAATATTTTTTAAATGTTTAATATCTTGAAGGCTTTTCTTTATTTGTTTTTAAACAACCACTTCAACAGATATCTAACAGGCTGACTTTTTGGTTTTGAGAAATTCTAAATTATCTATTTCTTTGTTTTTACTTGCAATTTTTGCTGATCCTTTCATTTTTCAGTGTTAGTTTTGTTTTTAACTGGCTGTTTCCCCTAATTTCTACTTTCACTGTAGATTTTTATTAACTATGTTGGTGGTGGTGATTTGTTCAATGTTTGAACAATTTGGCTATTAGTAATTTTACATTTCACTGAAGTTGCAGTTAGTGCCTCATTAAAAAAAACACCAAAGTGAACCAAATGATGGAAACTCTGCTTTGTGACTGTAATCTCACTGCAATTTAGCTTCTGTGAATACATTAATCATAAATATATACTGACTTAGTAGAACTAAACAGAACATCTAGACTGGAAAGAGTTCTACCTTATTTCCTTTATTATCCTTCACATTGCAAAGTTTTTCTATTCAAAATTATTTATTAAGATTCAGATGGGGAACATTTCTATGGTTGTTATAGATCTCCTAGAGCATGATAATTTTTTTTAAAGGACACTATGTCCATCAGGCAGTGGAGAGACTGCCTGACGCCAGGATGAGATAATAAATAGTGAAAGGCGTCTACTGAAGATTTTGCAGGAATGAACAATGTGCGTGACATACTTAAGAGTGATAATATGGTGGTGATCTTAGAAACATATATTTGGGTTTTTTTATAGGCTAGAAGTGGTTGAAGTTTGTACAAGCCTTCAGATAACTTTTATGTCCCTTGACATTCTTAGTAATGAAGAGTTGGTGCATTCATACATTTTGCATGTATTTATTTTCCAAGAAGTTCAATTTTGCTGGCCCAAGAATAAAGAGAAGAGTAAAAGGGCTGTACTTTATCAGATTTAGAATTCAGTTTTTAATAACCTAATAAATAGAGCTTGCGGATGTGAAGGTATTCTTGGTATTTCAGAGCAGTGTTCAGTTAAGATCAGATTTACTTTGTATGCTTGCCAATATTATTTATCTAGTTTATTAAATGGGGAGGAGGACATGACTACAATCAATCCACTTAAAACTGCTGTATAACCTCAGCCACAGCAATAAAGAGGAAAATACATAACATCAAGGAGAAGTGGTCATCTGCTAGTTACCAAATAGAGTAGTGATCAATCATTGATTTGGAGTTGGATGCAAAACTGATTGAAGTTCTATTCTTTATCTTTGCCTACTCTGTTTCCTTCCTGTATTTCTGTCCGCTTTTTTGAGGGAGAGAGGAATCAAATATGATTCTGGATATGTAACAAAGAAATCTTTCTGTCCTCTAGCATTACTGTCATTAATTTCCTTTGTTCAGATAGATGGATAAAATAGACATACAAAATCTACTCAAAAGAAATGTACACCCAGGATATTTTCATGAAGGTAGGACTTTTACTCAGTGTTAAGTACAAAAATCATATAGGCTGCGACATGAGGGATGGATAAATGGATGGCTTCTCCAATTTCTTTTTAGTATTCTATTAAGAAGCTAGTCCATTTTTCTAAATTGCTTTTTTCTGGGCTCATATTTTAGACAGATATATTTTGTCTAAAAAGTCAGCTGTGCAGTTTGGGTATGTTCTTGACACAGTGCTGTGCTTGAATGTTTCATTGATGATTTGTACTTTTTCCCATTTAAGTACTATAATTGCTTCCTCATTCTTGATGAGGATAATGATGAAAAAACTTGCCATCTAGATTTGCAAACCTTATTCATATCTAGATTTTAATTTGAATGCTTGTCACATTCCAGATTGAAACAGCCATTATTTCAGAAGTGTTAGAAAGAACTGTAATGTTAGTCCAGCACAGGATTCAAATTCAAATTCATGCTTGATTGCAAATTCCACTGGTGAGTTCATGCTAGTCTTCATGTAATCTATTTCAAATAATGGTTGTTTTGTCCAAATATGTGGAAAAGTAAAAGCAAAATTATCTTGGGATTTTTAGGGAAAGGTGTAAATGATATGCAGAGCACATCATGAGAAAGGCAGAGCTAGATGAATCAAAAGTTGGAATTAAGATTGCCAGGAGAAATATCAATAACCTCAGATATGCAGATGATACCACTTTAATGGCAGAAAGTGAAGAGGAACGAAAGGGCCTCTTGATGTGGGTAAAGAAGGAGAGTGCAAAAGTTGGCTTGAAACTCAACATTAAGAAAACTAAGATCATGGCATCCGGCTCTCTCAATTCCTGGCAAATAGATGGGGAAGAAATGGAGGTAATGACAGATTTTATTTTCCTGAGCTCCAAGATCACCGCAGATGGGGACTGCAGCCAAGGAATTAAAAGACGCTTGCTCCTGAGGAGGAAAACTAGCAAATCTAAACAGCATACTAAAAAGCAGAGATATCATCCTGCCCACAAAAGTGTGTATAGTCAAGGCTATGGCTTTCCCAGTTGCAGTGTATGGCTATGGACCATAAGAAAAGCTGACCACCAAATAATTAAGGCCTTTTAAATACAGTGCTAGAGAAGATTCCTGCGAATTTCCTGGATTGCAAGCCAATCAAACTGGTCAGTCCTAGAGAAGATCAACTCGGACTGTTCTTTAGAAGGCCAGATCCTGAAGATGAAACTTAAACACTTTGGCCACCTAATGAGAAGGAAGGACTTACTGGAGAAGAGCCTAATGCTGGGAAAGATTGAGGGCAATAGAAGAAGGGGACAACAGAGAATGAGATGGCTGGATGGAATCACTGAAGCAGGAGACGTGAGCTTAAATGGACTCCAGAAGATGGTAGAGGACAGGAAAGCCTGGAGGAACGTTGTCCATGGGGTCGCAATGGGTCAAACAGGACTTTGCAACTAACAACAACAATAAATGATTTAGCTTTATTAGCTTTATTTTATAGGCCAATGTAATTTCTACTTGTAATTAATTATTTTTGACAATTAGTCTGGCATTTATAATTTTAATATCTAATTTATTCTTAGATAAAATATTTAAATATTTAATAATTTTCTTGCGTTGCTGTTTCCATTATTGCCTTTCAAATTATTCAATTTTAAGAACCTAGATAGGATTTCAAGTTTTTTTTTACTGAAAAAGTACTACTAAAACTTTCTCTTTATAATGCTAAAACACTTCTGTAGATTGAACTGCTAAATAATAATGAAATCTACTACTTTATTTTTCCTTGGCTTTCCTCCTGTTGCCAGAGTGCTTAACAGAGAATTTATGTCATTGGCAAAGAGCATGTTTTCCCATTTGAAGCTCATAAAACACAGATAATTTTAAAGTCTGAAAAATAACTGAGCTGGAAGTTAAAGCAAACTATTTCCTCCAAAAACAACTAAACCATTCTTTTTAAGGAATAAGGGGACAGGCTATATCACCCATTGAGTCTTTCTTGAGCAATTTGTAAAAGTTGCTGATAAACTATTTTAGATCAATTATAGTAAACTTTTGAATAATATTTAAGGATGATTAACAAATGTGATAGTAACTAGTGGAACTTCAAGGCCAGAATGTGAGGGGATCAGTGCACATTTACTATAAGAGTCTCACATCTCTTTCTGCATTAAACAGATATTCCCTTGATAGGTTTCTCTGTTCTTCCAAGCAGGAAGATTTCACTGAAGCAGGAAAGAAAAGAAAAGAAAAGAAAGGATCTATTGAACCACCCACAAATAGTCTTTAGGGGTTAAACATTGCAAGTGGCATTATGGATCTGTAAACCATTTTTACCTCTTGCAAAATCATATGAAATGAGATCCAGTTTAAGCAATGTAATTAGCATATGGTCCAAAATGTATGGATGATGCTGACTTTCTTTGTGCTGCTCTTTTTTCAGCTCTACCAGGTTTCAGAAGATGGAATGGACAGGAATGCTGACAAAACTTTCCTTGTCAAAGTGTTGATGTGTTAGATAAAAATAGTGAAACCATTTTAGGTGGCTTCTAAAACAAAATATATGAGGAAATTAGTTTAGTTAATGTTAGAATAAAATCATTAAGTTTGTTATCATAATTGGCTAATATAGAAAGATAGTAGAATATAGCATATATTCCTCAACAATATAACAATTATTATTAATAAATATATTATTAATAAATATTATTAATTATTATTAATAAATATTAATAAATATTATTAACATTAATAATATAACATTTCTCAACAATTCTGCATGTGTAACCAGATGGATTTCTGCATGAATTTAAAGATCCAAGGCTAACCATAAAAAGAAATTGATCTTATATAAAATTAGGAAATTGAGAAAAACAGGTTTCTGAATGAGGATCTGTAGCGGACTAGAAGAGCTGTAACTACTGTATCAAAGATAGAAGGAGCAGAAGATTGAAGCAGAGATAGGCCGCTAGATAATAAATTTTGGCCAGCACAGACTCTTCAGACGACTGTACTCTGGACAGCTACTTTTCATGAGGAAACTGCAGGAATTGAAGTTTTAGAGGTTGACTCATGAATTGTGAATTGAGTGGCTGAGGATTAAGGAGTTTCACAGCTTCAATGAAGCCTATTAGAATGCAAGATTCACAAAAACACCTTACTTTATTAATCATTATTGGATGTAATTCATTTACAGTTAAGAAGAGATTTTTCTAAGCGAAAGGATAAAATAATTACACTTGGTGAGTCAACATTATTTCTGGATTAAAGCAGAGGGAAAACATCTACATGGGGTTAGGTCTCATTGGGAATGTATGCTCTAATTAATGATCGATAAATCTGTAAGGAACTTATTGACAGATTAATGGGCTTTACTTATGAACACTGCATTTAATAGAAGATTGGATTGAAGTGATCTTACAAATAGAATTTCTGAGAAAAATATTAAAATTTATAAGTTAAACTATGACAGTTTTTAAAAAATGACAATTTAATGACATTGATGCATGGAAACTTTAAAATGCCAATTCAAGAGAGTATAATTATTTTTCTGCACAATGTAAATCTATTTTGGGAATAGACATGACTTGGATTTTGAAGAATTTGAATTTAAGGTTCATAGGGGAAATATTGACAGAGTTTTTCAGATTATAATTCAGTGATTTCATTTTTAAATAAAAACCCAGTTCTTTCAGATGGTTGTTAAATAAAATGCTGATACAGAAAGAAGCAATACTGAAAGAGTGTAAAAAAATTAAATGGTTTTATTTTTATAAAAATCAATCTTAATTAAGCTATAGATGTAAGAATGATTTGGAAAATTGTCATGAGCAGTTTATGCAACATAATAGTAAACTCAAAAAGAGGAGGCAACAAGACACAAATTATTTTGGATGAGATTTAAAAAATGAAAAAGTTTCCAGAGAAATTAAATATTTCTCAATAATTCTACAGTGACAATTTTCTATGTTAACACTAAAAGGAAATGACAATGAATTATGCAAAAGAAAAAATGTTTTTGCAGATAAACCAGGGAAATGGTGAACATATAAATTATGAAAAGAAAAAAAAGAAAATGGTATTGAAATTATAAGAGGGAGATACTGTAATAACACTATCAAAACTATCAAAAAGGATCTCATCAATATCATTTCAACTTATGGGAAGAAGAAGAATTTTCCCATTGGAAAATAGATGCATATTTAAAGAAACAGAATTCCGAAAGATTACAGTGAAATAGAAACAGATTATGAGAGCCCCCAAAACAATAAGGAATGTTTAGTTATTAAAAAAGGCTAAAACAGAAATGGTGCCTGGACCTGATGGATTATTAACAATGCATTTCCTATAATATTATAATATAAGCTTTGAGGATGTACTTTACATCTTTTACAAAATATGATGGTGGTATACAAAGAGTAAGATGCCAGAGGGCTACAGAGATGCCAGAGATCTGGAGAAAAGCTAATATATATTGTCAGGTGATTTGGGGGGAGAGACAGATTAATATCCAAGGAGGAAAAATATTTGGCAAGAAACTATAAGCTGATATCATTATTAAGTAAAAGTTATAAATTCTTTAAAAGAGATTTTGGCTGAGAAATTGAAAATAAGTTTGCAGGAATTTATTCATAAGGGTCAGTGTGGGTTTTTACCTAAGTTTAATACTGTATAAGAAATGTTCTACATTTTGGAACATTTGGAGCAATACAATGAAAACAAGGTGCACTGATTTTCTTAGACATAGAGAACACCTTTTACAATTTGAATGGGCCTTCCTGGTTGCACAATTTGGAAGATAGGAATTTTGGAGAGCATTTTATTAAATTAGTAAGATTGATTTATATTTCCCAGAAAGCGCAAATAATTGTCAATGGAGATCTAACAAAAGCCTATGAGATCCAAAAAGGGTTATGACAGGTATATTTATTGTTTCTTCTCCTGTTTATTTTACTTCTTCAAATATTGAACAGTGATATAAAACAAGATTAGAGAATTGTAGGAGTAAAGATTTAAAAAAGAAACCTATAGAATAATGTAATTTGCTAATAATTTTTAAAGTATTTATTGATTGTTTTATCTTTGATGTATCCCACCCAGAGTCATGTGTTTGTTAGATGGGCAGCTATGTAAATTGGATGAATAAATAAATATCTTCTTTTATTGTCCCAAAAGTGCTTTCCAAAAGGCAGCTGGACTTTCTTGTTTTTTTCCTTTGAAAACATTTTTCTTCTCATCTAAGAAGCTTTTTCGATTTGCCATCAATTGAAAAAATTTCTTGGATAAAGAGTAAAAGTTTTTCAAAGAAAAAAAAACCCAAAGAAATACTTTTGTCTTTTGGAAAAGCACCTTTGGGACAACCATGACCTGGATGATTGAGAATCTCTATATACGTGTCTTCTTTTATTGCTGACTGGAAATTGCTTAGGATCTATTTTCTTTATAATCAGGTGAGAAAAGAATCACAATGTAACTTTAGAGAAAGAATGTAAACCTAAAAAAGTCTAAAACAGTATTTTTAACTGCTGTAAAGAACAGTGAAAACTATTCTTCCTATCTTTTTTTTCTATCTTTTTCTGAGTGGTTTTTTTTTTTACTTTAGTTTCTTCTTTTATTTCTTTTTCTTCTCTTTTACTAACTTTCAGTTTTTATTATTTATTTTTGCTTTTAAAACTTTAAATAAAATTATATTTAAAAAGGGGAAATTGAGAAAAAAAACCCTATGAATTCTGAAGAATGTGAGAGTATATGGCTCTGTGAGATTATGAATGAGTGAGAAAGACAGAAGAAACCCTCCCAAGACTTAGTTTATTGTAATACCAACATTTTATTCTTGGTTTTTATGTAGAGTTTTGTTCTGTCCTAAATTTACATACTCGAAATCCCCGCACTTTGATTGGCTAAAGCGCGGGGATTTCTGATTGGCCAGGCGAGCCGCGCTGATTGGCCCGTTTTAGGTCTCCCGCGATTGGCTCACTCCAAGAGCGGGAGACTTGAATCGCTGCCATTGGCCGCGGCCGCCGCAGTGAAAAGGATAAAAGCCGCGGGCTTTTTCCTTTTCGCCGGTTCGGTTCACAACTGTTAAATAAAGAGCTTGAAACGTAGTCACCGACTCCTGGCGTCTTTTTGCGGACACGACACTGGCGACGAGGGTGGGATCCCGACCCTGAACCGAACCCCGTGTCCAACAAGAGCCAGTTCAGCACCGAAATGGCGAAAATAGCACCGCCCGCCCCCTTCAATCCCGCCACCGAGGACTGGGAATCGTTCTCAGACCGTTTCCACATGTACCTCGAGTGCACCGGAATGAAGGACGCCCCGGGCCCGCTAAAACGCGCCGTCTTCCTCACCCATTGCGGAACCGAGGTATTCCAGATGGCCAAAGCATTGGCCAAGCCAGCCGACGCAACCGCCATGGACTGGGACGTCCTCGAACCTATCCTGCGGCGCCATTACACCCCCAAGGTCCCCATCCTAATCCGGCGCAACGAATTTTACCGGCGCGACCAGAAACCGGGCGAAAAACTGAGCGATTTCGTCGCCGAGCTGAGGCGCCTAGGAGGACTCTGCGAATTCGAAGGTCTGAACAGCCTCCTAAGAGACCGATTCGTACTCGGCCTATGGGACCCTGCACTCCAGAGCTGGCTTATGGCTAAGGGCGACATCAGCCTAGCAGACGCCCTTACCGCAGCCGCAGCCGCAGAAGCAACCCGCACTTCCACTGACAGCATGCGAAAATCTGACGCGAAGAGCGGAAACAACAACCCGGCAAGGTCGGCCGACCCAAAAAACGAATCAACCGCACACTATGGAGAATTCCAGTCTGCATCCAGCATGTCAGAAGACGAGGAGGACATACATCGCGTGCAGACGGGGCGCGGCGACCAAAGGAATCGAAGAGGTCGTAGGTCGAGGACCAACTGTGCCAGATGCGGCGGCGACCACCCCAGATCAGAATGCCGATTTTTTGACTCTATCTGTAGGCATTGTGAAAAAAGGGGACACATCGCTCGGGTTTGCCGCCAAAAGAAGACTCGCAGCCCTCCCAGATGGGACCAACACGAGCGTAAGAGGGAAAGCCCACCGCCCAGAACCAGAGATCGCCAACCGGACGGCCGGTGAGACCGAATCCAGCGACCATCAAGAGGCGGCGACAGTCGGCGCAAGGAAGAAACCCACCAGACGGTGACCATCGGCCACGCCATCTCCGACGGCGCCAGAAAGGTACACGTAGAAGTCCACATTGAAGGCCAACCATGCAAGATGGAGGTGGACTCCGGGTCCTACCTCTCCATGATTGCATGGCGCGAGATAAAACGGTTAGTGCCCACCCTCCATAAGAGGAACATAAACGCCCAAAGACTTATTATAAAAGACTACCAGGGAAACCGCGTCCCGGTAGTGGGCGCCAAGAACTTTAATGTAACTTATAAGGGTCGCACCGAACAACTCCCACTCACAATCGTCGATCGCGACCGCCCAAGCCTGCTGGGTTTACAATGGTTCGCCCCGCTCGACATCGCGCTAACAGGATTCAACCACGTCGCCGACGACGGCTGGGAACAGCGGCTAGCCCAAGAGTTCCGGGAGGTCTTCGACGGAAGCCTGGGCAAGTACCAGGGGCCCCTTATCTCATTTGACCTAGACCCTAGGGTTCCCCCCAAGCGGCTAAAACCTAGGCGGGTGCCATTCGCCCTAAAACCTAAGATTGACGAGCAGATTGACAAGCTCGTCAAACAGGGGGTGCTACAGCCGATAGACCATGCCCGATGGGAGACCCCTATAGTGACCCCAGTCAAACCAGATGGGTCCGTGAGAATTTGTGGGGACTATAAGGCCACCCTGAATGGCGCGTTGCAACAAAGCGCCTACCCTGTCCCAATCGTGCAACACCTACTGCACTCACTGCGAGGGGGCAGGGTCTTTGCCAAGCTCGACCTCGCCCAAGCATATCAACAGTTGCCGGTCGACGAAAAAACAGCGGAAGCCCAGACTATCGTTACCCATCGGGGGGCCTTCAAGTGCAACCGACTCCAGTTCGGAGTCAGCGTGGCACCAGGCATCTTTCAGAGCCTGATGGAACGTTTACTGCAGGGCATCAAGGGGGTGGTGCCCTATTTTGATGACGTATTAGTGGCGGCGCCAAACGAAGCCGAATTAGAAAACCGACTCAGGGAGGTCTTAACAAAATTTAAAGTAACGGGACTTAAAGTAAAACGAGAAAAATGCCAACTATGCACAGAGCGAGTGGAATTCTTGGGCTACCTTCTAGACCGGCAGGGCATTCACCCTACAATTAAAAAAGTGAAAGCCATCAAAGAAGCCCCCACCCCAAGGTCTAAGACGGAACTACAGGCTTTCTTAGGCTTGCTGAATTTCTATAATGTTTTCCTACCCCAAAAGGCTACGGCGGCGGAGCCTTTGCATAGGCTCCTGGATAAGGCGGCAACCTGGACTTGGGGGAGACGAGAGCAAGCCGCCTTCCAAAAAACCAAAGACCTTCTCACCTCCGACGCCGTCCTGATTCAATTCAGCGAAACCTTGCCCTTGGTTGTCACTTGCGACGCATCACCTTTCGGCGTCGGCGCTGTCCTCAGCCATACCCTCCCCGACAAAAGAGAAGCACCCATCGCCTTCTTTTCCAGGACTCTAACTAAACCGGAGCGGAACTATAGCCAGCTGGACAAAGAAGCTTTGGCTATAGTTGCCGCCGTTAAGCGATTCCACGAATACCTTTACGGCCGCCCGTTTACCATTGTGACAGATCATAAGCCGTTGCTGGGCATCCTCGCAGGAAACCGAGCCACCCCGAACATTTTATCACCCTGGATGACAAGGTGGTCCGAGTTCCTGGCAGCCTACAGTTACGAACTGTTACACAAGCCGGGTAAGAAAATCTCGCACGCGGACGCTTTAAGCCGCTCGCCCTTACCAGACTCTGATCCTGACCCAGCACCAACGACAAACACCCTTAACATCGAGAACCTACCCAACCTACCCATTACCGCCTCAGACATTGCCCGGGAAACTATTAAGGACAGGCGTCTGGCGCGAATTTTACATTGGGTGGAAAAAGATTGGCCTGAAAGGGACAATGACGAATCCGTTAAGACATTCAGAAACCGCCAGACTGAACTCTCGCTGCTTAAGGGGTGTATTTTGTGGGGTGACAGGGTGGTCATCCCGGACAGATTGCAAGGGAAGGTCTTAGAGATGTTGCACGAGGGGCATCCTGGCATCGTCAGAACTAAAGCCCTGGCCAGGAGTTACGCTTGGTGGCCAGGGATGGACAAGCAGATAGAGGCATGGGTAGCTAAGTGCCAACGATGCCAGGAGACCAGACCAAGCCCACCCGCAGCACCCATCCTGGAGTGGGAAACACCAAGGGGACCCTGGTCCAGAATCCATTTAGACTTTGCCGGTCCCACAAATGGGCATACCTTTCTAATAACAGTTGACGCTTACTCCAACTGGTTGGAGGTAAGCGACATGAAATCTACCACCACGGAGGCCGTCATCAAAGAACTTTGCAAACTCTTTGCAACACACGGCCTCCCAGACGTCGTCGTCTCCGACAACGGGCCCCAATTTACCTCCCTCGACTTCGAGAAATTCCTGGCAGAGAGGGGCATCCGCCACGCATTAACAGCACCGGCGCATCCGGCGGCGAACGGTAGGGCGGAACGGATGGTTCAATTTACCAAAAAAAACCATCCGGAAAATGGACCACGGGGAGATCAACGACAAAATAAATAAACTCCTCTTTATACAACACATCACCCCGAACACCACTACCAACAAAAGCCCAGCCGAGTTACTAATGGGTAGGAAGCTGAGGTCCCCACTCTACAGGTTACACCCAACATATAACCCGGAGCGGCCCCCAGACTCCAGTACAAAATACCGAACATTCGCACCCGGCGACTTAGTGTACGCGAAAAACCTGACGGGGGACCCCCTATGGATCCCAGCCGTCATCACCCAGATCACAGGCCCACGATCATACCGGCTCCAAACCACAGACGGGCGAGCCTGGAAACGGCACATTGACCAGCTCAGGTCACGAACAACAACAGAACTCAACCCCCAAAATCCGAACCAAGGGGGGAGGGAATACCCGAATAAGCAAACGCAAGAAAAAATAAACCAGCAGTACTTACCGGAGCGCAGCCATCGCGATCCCCCACCGGAGAAGAACCACCTAGCCAGCTCAACCAACTCGGAGAAACCAAGCGGGAGCGGCGAAACCCGTAGCTCAACCAACCAGGCCCAGGTGGGAGCCACGGAGAAGGAACCGGCCCGATCACCCAACCGGTTCGCACAGAAGAGGGAACAGCCAAAAACATGACTGCTCCGGACGAAATACAGCTTGCAACTGAGTTGCGCAGGTCAAGTAGGACTAGACGGAGCCCCGCCTACCTACGTGACTATGCAACGTAAGGACTATACCAAGAGGGGAGGGGTGTTCTGTCCTAAATTTACATACTTGAAATCCCCGCGCTTTGATTGGCTAAAGCGCGGGGATTTCTGATTGGCCAGGCGAGCCGCGCTGATTGGCCCGTTTTAGGTCTCCCGCGATTGGCTCACTCCAAGAGCGGGAGACTTGAATCGCTGCCATTGGCCGCGGCCGCCGCAGCGAAAAGGATAAAAGCCGCGGGCTTTTTCCTTTTCGCCGGTTCGGTTCACAACTATTAAATAAAGAGCTTGAAACGTAGTCACCGACTCCTGGCGTCTTTTTGCGGACACGACAAGTTTAATGCATTTATTACATGTATATAATAAATTTGTTGAAGTTTAAAAGAGTTAGTTCCTTTGGGAAAATGCAACTGAAAACATCACTTACAAATAAGACTCAGTATATCTAAATATCTCTAGATTTTCTAAGACAAAAATGCTACCAGGGAATCCAGGGTAAGCAAGCACTTGAGATCTTCCTGCTCAGTGCTGTGGGGCATCAGACTCTGCATGTAATAATGTTTGTTTGTTTTTCTGCCAGCTGTAGAAAATTCAAGGCCAACTTCTGGCTACAATGAATTTTAAGACAGTGGGGGATTGTTCCATTATGTGATATAGTTGTTTGGGGAAGTCGGCATGCTGCTTAATTCCTTTTCCACTGGCAGTTAAGGAACAAAATAGATCAGTTTGTATTAACTCAGAGTGCATTTCTTGGATTTGTGCACAGTACTTATTGTGAGGTAGATTAAGATTTTGTGTCTGGCACAGGCATCAAGCCAATTACTGTAATCTTATCTAATAAATTCAGTGATACACAAAAATATTTCCTGCCTTTGGTTCATGTGCCACAAATCCAATATGGCCATGGATCTTGTTATGAGTGTGTATTAAGAAGCTATAAGAAAGAATGCCTACATAGATTCATGTTTACAGAAAATCTAGCAATGTGTAATAAATTTATAATGCTATTTGAAGTAGACTTTGTCTTTGATAAGGAGCTAAAAGCAGAGGGCAGCTCTGTGAGGCAATTGGGACCTACATCTAGAAAGGCAGGAGACAATGTTCTAATGTTTTGTGAGGATGTCTAATGTAATTCTGTTTTAGCTCCCAAGTAGCAGCTTTTTGTCCATGTAAAATTGGGTACTGTATAATTTCTCAAATATGAACTTTCTTTCAAAAATATATATTTCTGAGTCTCAAACTGCCTAATATTGTGATGAAAAAATATGTGTTATTTTAAGTTATGGTTTGCCAACATCCTGTTCCTGATGGTTTTGATTTCTGTTACACTTATTTGCCAAGAAACTGCAGGGTACATACCATATTATAAGCAGAACATCTCTCCCTTACCCGCTAAATTTTTTTCTCCTGGATTTGCTTAGATTGGATAATGAATAAGCACGTCTAATATGGCTGTATCTCCCACCCTCCCCAGAAAGCATCTCCATTCCTAAATCGGACATGTGGTTTAATTATTGACATATATAATCTATTTACATATTAGGTGGGGAGGGGTAGTTAGTTATTTCAGTTTCCAACGGTGGCAGTGAGCCAGGAAAGGAGAAAAGTGATGAAAGCAGTTTTTTTTTTTACAATTAATCTTTGAATTCTCTTTTTTACATATGGATAAATTGATAGAATATAACTTATCTATCATGTTTCTTTTTTACTTTATTAATTAACGTGTGCTAATTTGTTATATTTGCCAACAAGTGAAATAGTTAGCATCAGAATGGCATGTAGCAGAGTCACTATGGAATTTTACCTTTTTTGTTGATTTTTTTCTGTTTTTTTCAAGCAATATTTTTAGATTTAGCTACAATTTGTGTATGTTTTTGTTATGTTTTGAGCATGGGTGAGAAAGAATGGAGACAAGCCTCTGAACGGTGAACTTCAGCTCTTTATTTACATTGCGACTTCCTCATTTTAATAGCAGTTAAACTTGCCTTATATAGGCAAACCCTGTAACTTTTAACCAATAACGAGCTAGAAGCGCTAGCTCTTATAACCAATAGGAACTCTCTGTTAAGGGCCAATCGGATTCCCCGGAACGGGCCAATCCAGTCCGGCCGCTTAACAGCCAATCAGAAGTGCAGGGCCAGAACCCTGCACTTACTCCAAGCTCACACTTTATTAATCTTTATGCATACACAACACCCCTTCCCCCTGGCTTCTTATTTGCAGGGCACAGTTACATAATCCCTTATTCATTAATTCATAAAGAAAAAGAGCTCGGTTTGTCGAGTCTTGAATGGTGTGAAGTCATCTGATAACTGGTCTAATGGCCATCCGCGTTCTACCCAGCTTAGAACTTGTGCTAGGGTGTGGTCGCATTTGGTTTCTCTCGCGATATCTCGGGCGGTTAGTGGCGGCGAGTTGAGTGCCTCGATTTGCAACGTGGTTACCGTTGGTGCAGGATTGTCGAGAGTCTCTGGAAGCGGTGCTCGGCTCAATGCGTCGGCGTGGGGAATGGCTTTCCCTGGGCGGTATTGCAGCCGATAGTTATAAGCAGCTAAGAATTCTCACCATCGGATCATCCTAGAGGATAATATGTAGGGAGTCGGCTTTTCTCCGGCTATTATCCCCAATAATGGTTTGTGGTCAGTCACAATAGTAAAAGCCTGGCCATACACATATTCGTGGAATCTTTTCACAGCTGAGACAATTGCAAGGGCTTCTTTATCGATTTGTCCATAGTTTCGCTCAGTTTTTGAAAGTGTCTTTGAGAAATATGCAACAGGGGCTTCGTTCCCATTAGGCAGTACGTGGCTCAAAATGGAGCCGACCCCGAAAGGCGATGCATCACAAGTTATAACTAACGGCAAAGTCTCGTTATATTGCATGAGTACAGAGTCAGAAGTGAGCAGTTTTTTAACATTTCGGAACGCCTGTTCCTCCCGGTAACCCCATAGCCAAATTGCTTTTTTATCTAACAACCAGTGTAACGGTTCAGCGACCGTTGCTTTGTGCGGCAAAAATACATTATAAAAATTGATGAGGCCTAAGAATGCCTGGAGATCAGCCTTGTTTCGTGGTCTGGGAGCATTTTTTATCGCTTTTAGTTTACTTTCGGTGGGATGAATGCCCTGGCTATCAATCAGGTACCCTAAAAACTCAACACTGTCAGTACACAATTTACATTTGTTTTTTTAACCTTAAGACCGGCCTCTTGGAATTTTTTTAGAACTAATTTTAACCGGTCCTGTAAGATTTTTTTTGTAGAGGCTGCAATTAATACATCGTCAAAATAGGGGACCATGCCCTTAATTCCTTGCAATAACCTTTCCATAAGGCTCTGAAAAATCCCTGGGGCTACACTAACTCCAAATTGCAGCTGGGTACATTTAAAGGCACCTCGGTGCGTAACAATAGTTTGGGCCTGTGCCGTTTTTTCATCTATGGGTAATTGCTGATATGTCTGAGCTAAATCTAATTTAGCGAAGACTTTTCCGCCCCCCCAGGGAATGGAGGAGATGCTGCACCACCGGAACTGGATATGCGTTCTGCTGCAGGGCGTGGTTCAAAGTGGCCCAGTAGTCCCCACAAATTCGGATTGACCCATCTGGCTTAATGGGTGTTACAATAGGGGTTTCCCAAGGGGAGTGATCGATGGGCTCTAACACCCCCTGAGCTATCAGTTTGTTGAGTTGTTCATCGATTTTCGATTTTAAGGCAAACGGAACTTGACGGGGCTTTAGGCTAATGGGAGCTATTTTTGGATCTAGACTGAATGAAATTGGATCTAGACTGAATGAGTCCCCTTGTACTCGCCTAAGCTGTCCGCGAAGATGTCCCTGAACTCAGAGATAAGGTCTTCCTCCCAGTCACCACCGCTGACTCGGTTTATGCTGGCCACTTCAATGCCGAGTGGGGCGAACCATTGGAGGCCTAGTAGGCTGGGCCTATCTCTATCGATGACCGTTAAAGGTAAGTATACTGTGTGCTTCTTGAAGGAGACTCGGACTCGGCAGGAACCGACGACGGGATTCGATTCCCTTGGTAGTCCTTGAGGATGAGTCGTTGGGAGAGGAGATCTTGGCATTGAATCGTGGGGATGAGTTGCTTGAGTGTCTTCCAGGACACCATCGAGAGGGATGATCCCGAGTCGACCTCCATGTGGCAAGGCTGGTTCTCGATGGCTACCGTGACTCGGATTTTCTTAGTGTCCAAGGCTGAGGCATGACCGATAGTGATAGTATGGTGAGCCTCTTCTGTAGGAGTGGTTTACTGGCTCTCGCCATACAGGACGGTTTCCTGTCGATTGGCAATAGTTAGCCCCTTTTAAGGCCTGGCTGGGTCCTGGCAAGCTGCGGCAGACCCGTCTGTTGTGGCCTCGTTTCCCACACTCATGGCAGAGTGCATCGTGGAATTTGCATTCGGACCTGGCATGGTTGGCTCCACAGCCAGCGTAAGGGCGTGAGGGCTTCAGGTGATGGTCCCGGTCGGACCGCAGTCGATGGACCCCTTCTTCGTCGCTGTCTGACGACGAAGAGAGGTCCTCGTGGTGCATTGTTGCAAGCTGCCCTTCTGAACTAGGTGAGATGTTGCAGGCCAGTGGTGGTACTGGAGCGTGGTTTTGGCATAGTTGTGCAGCCGACTTCCTGGTTGCTTCTGCTGCAGTAGCATCGGCGATGGCGTCGGCAAGACTGATGTCGCCCTTTGCCATCAGCTTGCTTTGAATGCCTGGTGCATCTAGTCCCAGAACTATGCGATCTCTTAGTGCTTCTTCTAAATCGGTGAATCTGCAGAGGCCTCCCAAATTTCGGAGGTCTGCTATGAAGTCGGCCACGCTTTCTCCCTTTCGCTGGCTCCTCTGATAAAACTCGTGGTGTCTCACGAGCATAGGCACGGTTGGGGCGTAGTGATCTCGTAGGAGAGGTTCGATGTCGTCCCAATCCATGGCCTTCACTTCTCGGGGTTTGGCTAGTGCTTTAGCCATCTTAAATATGGTTGGACCGCAATGCGTTAGGAACACCGCCCGTTTCTTTCCAGGTGTGGCGTCCTTTAAGTTGTTGGTTTCTGAGAACATTTGGAAGCAATTCATGTAGGACTCCCAGTCCTCCTGTACTGGATCGAACGGAGCGGGTGGTATGATGCCGCCGGACATGGTTCCATTGTTGGCGTCGTCTGTCACGTGCTCAGTGTTCTTCGAAGTTTCATTGGTTCAGATATCTCTATATCCCATTCTCGTCGCCAGTGTTATGTTTTGAGCATGGGCGAGAAAGAATGGAGACAAGCCTCTGAACCGTGAACTTCAGCTCTTTATTTACATTGCGACTTCCTCATTTTAACTGCAGTTAAACCTTCCTTATATAGGCAAACCCTGTAACTTTTAACCAATAACGAGCTAGGAGCGCTAGCTCTTATAACCAATAGGAACGCTCTGTTAAGGGCCAATCAGATTCCCCAGAACGGGCCAATCCGGTCTGGCTGCTTAACAGCCAATCAGAAGTGCAGGGCCAGAACCCTGCACTTACTCCAAGCTCACACTTTATTAATCTTTATGCATACACAACAGTTTTTTCTCCTGGAATGATGGGAAAGTGCACACCATTTTTTGGCAGTTGCAGTTGGATAGAGTTCCATGAGCCATAGGAAGAGCCAAAAGCTGTTTACCCATCTTTTCGCAGTGGATAGGTAGATAGTTAATCAATGTGAACAAATGAGTATACATTCTATAGTCAGAGGAAAAGAGATGCATTGATGCTCTTTTAACCGCAGCAAAGTATTCTGATCCCTTGTTGTGTACTATAGCAATAGAATACCTGGGTAAAGTATTTTGAAAAATTACAGAAGCAGTTGCCTCTATTCATGAAAAAAGAATTGGAAAAGCGACACTGGGGTAGCTGTTTATCTTCATTAACAAAGGCAGGCAATTAATATTTTCATTTAGTTATTCACTGATTTCTCTGAATATTTTTAGTATTTTCAGTTGTCTTCTATTTTTTTCATAGTTGACAGCAGTTGGATAGTTTCCTATTTGCAGATGAGATTCTAAAATTATCAAAATAATTTGACTTGTCACCTTATTTTTTTAATTCTATTTATTCTCAAGTAATGTTCAAATTAAAATTTCATGAATGGTAAAGATTTTTTGTTAATTTCATGGCAAGAGGCTTCTGTGGTAGTCTGCTTCCTACCTGAAGTCAATTTTGTCTTTTTTTTTTAAATTCCTTCATAAGAAAAGTGAGAATGTGTTCCATCAGAAAAGACTGCTAAGGAAATAATTCTAAATTGAACTTTTAATTTTACAAAGAAATGCAAAGATATAAATCTGTGTTATTTAAGCATATGGTGGCAGATCTTAACAATTAATTTAATTGTTTGAATAATATTTGTAAATTGATGTTTTTATTGCATGACATCCAGAGTAATCCTGAGCAAGATGGGTAGCCATATTAATTCGACAAACAAATAAATAAATGTAGGCTGTTAATTGCATATCCCTGCTCATGCCTAGCCATGGTAAAAAAAATATTTGGGAAAAGTCAATGAATACATAATTTAATAAAATAGTAAAGATTTTAAAATAATTCTAAAAGATTATAATATATTTCTGGTTGACCTAGAATGGTTTATTATGATTTTCATTTGTTACTTTTACTGATGAAAGTTTTAGATACAGAAAAACAAACTCACCTGGGACAGTACAGTAAATCTCTGAAACAATATCAACATGTTCAATTCAGGATGACAAATGACTTAAAGGAGGCAGAATTACAAACTTTTTTAGTATTTTTTTAGCTCCTTTGGAGGCAAGTGCAACAAACTTTGAACAAAAACACCTAGGTTCACAGTTTAGAGTCATACTTGTCTGCTTTGTATCATTAAAATTTCAGTGGTTTATAAACTACAAAAATTGGCCCAACATAATTCTGAAAATACATGGGGTTCATGGTAGGATTTGTGACAAACTTGAGTTTTATATTTGCAGTATCCATATAGAATGTGCTTAGCTCTAGATTACCATCTTAATCGTTAAGGAGCTTCAACTCATTTACTACCATCTCATAACAGTGTAAATTGGTTGAGCATGTAGCTGCAGTTGAACCAATCTGCATAGACTAAACAATAAGGAATAATTGTCATTTGTTCATACTGAAAGTCATTGAAAATGTAGTCATTGAAAACTCAACTGATTGGCATTGACTGAAAACCTTTGGCCTAAAGGCAATAATTATATGGCTTAATTTGGGGAAGAAAGCAGCACCTGCTTTAAATTCTCTTATATAAATTAATAGTAATCATTTACTTTTGTTGTTAAAAGTGCGGGGGCTTGTTACTCATAATGCCAGTAATACTGAAGAAAAAGTATCCTCCCCCATTAATAAAAATAGATTTCCCCCCAGCTGACTTGTTTTCCTGAGCAGCATGATATATACTATTTTCCATTGACTTACAAAACTGCTACTTCTGTAGCAGGAAATGAACACGGTATGCTATAGTTTAATAAACTAAGTATTGAAGTATATTATCCTACGAGTATGTTATTAACGAAGTATGCTAAGATGTAGCATACATTTTAAAACAACGCTTGAGATGTCCATGTTCTGCCTTAGTTGCTGTAATAATACTGCTTGGCATTTTTAATAAGTAGCATTTTCTTAATGAAATAGGATTTTATATTTTAATTATACAAAAAAG
Organism: Hydrophis major; assembly: GCA_033807585.1. Taxonomy (NCBI): domain Eukaryota; kingdom Metazoa; phylum Chordata; class Lepidosauria; order Squamata; family Elapidae; genus Hydrophis; species Hydrophis major. Next base: position 172,091,547 of record CM066329.1, read on the forward strand.
TGAAATGCATTCAATTATTGACCTCCATTCTATCACTTAGTTTAGTTACTACTCACATTATAGAATTGTCAAAAGTATATAAAGGTTGGCTTCACATCATGCTATGTCATAGTTTATTTAGTCACCATAAACTTAGGTTTCAAGTTTGGTTCACACAGTTAAACCTAAACTAAGCAAACCACATTTGGTGCTCTGTGAATCAACCATTTTAAAACGTTCATGGAATAGATTATCTGCCCATGGTTTTTCAGTGTACAGAAATTAATGTATGGGATATGATCCAAAAAGCTATAGCCTGACATAGAAAACATTGCACATGTTGAAAAGACATACATTAGCATTGTTTTAAAATCAGCAGATGAGATTATACATTTTTAAATTAGTACCACACAAGAAAAAAGTACTTCAATCTTGCTTGATTGGAATGCTGTTATATTCAATACATATTCATTTTGCAACTTCTACCCTGAATTATTTCCTCCAAATATCTGTTCTGTACTTTTCTGAAAAAATAAAATAAAGCAGAATGGACAAGTAAAACAGGTTCAAATCATGTTCAAAACCTTATGGTAAAAATATATATTCCAAATTGCTTACCATATTTATTATTGAAACATGTTAGAAGTTTTATTTATATTCCTAAAGGACTATTGTGAAAAAGAGGGGGTGGGAGAGGGAGGGAGAGAGAGAGAGAGAGAATCATATTCTCAATTTTAAATTATCCTTTGTCAGAATCTCTGAGTTCAACACTTGATATCTTTGTGGATGCATGCATGGGAGTGATTTGCTGTAGATTTTATGGAATACTCTTCCAAATTCCTAATCTAATTTATAGCTTGCTATTTCTTACTTTACTTCTGCTGAATGAGGATGACCCTGCTTAAGGTTCAGAAAGGTGTCAAACTTAGCTCTAAACTGCTGTATACCTGAGCTAATTTTGCATTACCTGTTTCATTTGTGAACACTGGGTAACTGAAGACAAAATGCTTATTTCTAAACATTAGAATTATTTGAATTTAATCATCATTCATAAATCATATAATTTATTTTATAAAAAAATAGTTAAAATACAAAACAAATGAATAAAAGAACCCTAATATTAAAACCATTAGCACAGCAGGTAGAGAATAGTATAACAGTTTGGTAAATAATCAACATATTTTCTCTGGGTTCTAATAGATCTGTGGAAATTTAGAAAAATTGGGCCTATATTTGGTGCTTAATTCTTTTAAATAGAAAAATGCACTAGAAAAATGGAAAACTACCCCTTTTCCCCAGGCCAGAAATCTGGCCTATTAACTTCAGTATTTTTACCCATTCTCAACTCTCCAACGAAGACATGTGATCATAAACAAAAATATTTACATATTCTCACAACTACAGAAGATGTTATTGCTTCCTTAGACCAGATTACTAAAGTCTTTGAAGTCTCTTCCAACGACAGTTATCTTCTATATTTTGTTACTGTGCCTGCTTTCCTCTTCATGATAATAAGTTATTTGTTTTGAGTTTCAAATTGGACACCAGATTAGACACTATCGGGTTTTTTTTAATTTTTCTGATTAGCTTGTGAGAGAATGATAGGATACATTGCAGTGAATTTGACTGTAAATAGCCTAGAAATGTAAATTCTATGCAGTCATGATTGATAATTTGCTTGTTCTGGGTTTGGAAGTTTCTAACTTATTAAATCTAAATTAATTTAGATTCAGTTAAACTAAATTAAGTTTTGTGCTGGATTAGAAATTTGGTGACCATGGTTTTTTTAGTCCTCTTTTAGACACAGAACCTGACTGGGTATTTTTGGGTCACTCAGTCACGAAGTTTCTCAGCCCAAACCCCTTTATTATAAGTTATTTTTAATATAGTTTTTATTATTATGCAATGAAATCTTATAGACATTCCTGTTGTGAAGTCTGAGTGAACTCAGATTTTGTAAATAATACAAAACTGAATGTTTGTAAAAATTCTTAGTGAGAAAGTGATATAAATGCAGATAGTCCTCGCTTACTGACCATATTTGGGATTAGTAACTCAGGTGGTAAATGCAGTGGTCACTAAGTAAAATATCATCTGACTATGCATGATTTGGAACATCATTTCTGCTTTCAACACATGACTGCAACTTGCAACTTCACTTTCTAGTTCTCCATCAAGTCTGCTTGTTGGAAGACTGTTCTGAAACTAGCAAATGGTAATCATGTGACTTCTGGACACTGCAATGATTATAAATGTGCATTGGTTGTAAAGTACCCGGGATGTTGTAATAGCTGTAAAAGTGAGAATTGGTTGCAAAATGTTTTTTTAATTGTCCTAACTTGAACAATCACTAAACAAAAAAGTTGGTAAGCAAGGACAATGTATACTATAGTGGCATGACAGCAACATAGTTACTTACAGTAATGATTTAAAAATCTGGCAATAGATAAGACAATTCAATTAACACTTTATTTCATAAGTGTTGCAGACATGTATTAATGGATGAGATAATGTTGATTAAACAATCAAAGGAAGACAGGGAATCTGTAAATTATTCACATCTCTGCTCCCTACCCTTCCTCCCAGGTAAAATTAAATGGCAATTTTGTATTTTATTCCTGTTAATGTTTGCAGGCAGTCCTTTAATTTATTTTCATTTTCAAAAAAAAGTAAGGCGCATGCAGAAAAGTGATTGATGAGGAAGAACTAGTTATTTGGAGAGACCCATGCATTTCATCTGACCTAAAAGTTAAAAAGCCTTATAGCAGACAAAGAATACACTCTCTTCTTATTACAAACTAGGGCATCCCAATATTCAGGTGGGCACAAATGATTGTTGGGTGATGACAGAAGTTGTATGGAAGACTTGTCCGAACAAGTAATAATTGTGTAATTAAAGGCTTTTAATCTAGTCAAGGAATTCACAATTCATTCTTGGCCTTCATTTTGTTGAAAGTTAATGTCATGCTTATTGAATGAACTCTATCAACAGTCCTTTATTCTCCAAACTCTTTGTAAGTGCTCCTGATAGTCATGGTTATTTGCTTAGAATGAAACAGACAGGTGGTAAAACCAGTCTTGTATCATGAATAAATATATATGCTTAAAGAAAAGCAGCATGTAATCATTGCTTTCTGGAAACCTTAATTCAGAGGTGTTCTCCAAAATAAAAACAAATAGTTCTATTTTTGTAAATACAGATAAGAAAGCAAGCAGATATGACGGTACTTCCCTAAAGTTTATGGTAGTGTTACACACTCTGATCATGATGATTAATGAAAATGCTGGCAAAAAATACCATTTTCTTTTTACAGTTCTGACTATAATAAAGTTATGACTTGAAAAACAAGATGAAACAGTTTATCTTCCCTATGAGATTATAACCTTTATTCTCTTCTGTGGGACTCAGTGACAGTCATGGAAAAATGACCTGTCTTGATTTGCATGTGGTTGCTAAGTTGATGGCACTTAATCTGTCAATCACTGATTTGCATACCAATGCTTTGTATTGTGTTTCTATGCGTGGCCCCAGTAATTTACTCAAGCATAAGGCTCTGCAATAACATTTCATTTTGCTGTTTGGTTTGAAAAATTCAACTTCAGTATAAATATTCGTACAAATTCAGGCAGGAAATAAATAGGATTTTTTTTTTTCTGCTCCAGCCCAAGTCCTTCATTTTATTTGGTTTCTGATTAATCTATTTTCATTTATAATTTATTTATTTATTTATAAAATTTATCTGTCTCCCATCTCATATCCAACATCTTTGTGTTTTTTCTTCCTTTTCTGTATCTTCCTTTTCTCTTTCCCTGATTTGATCATTGTGCTGTATTGGAAAGTGGCATAATCTGTAACAGGGAAGAATTGATATAAAGCTTGGGTGTCCAATATTTAAGTTGGTTTGGTCTGCATTGAGTGGAGAGAAATTTTATTGGGCTGCATATAAAATTTATAATATAGTTTGCTTGCACTGCTTGCACTGGCACAAAACCAAAAGCACCAGCTTGAGGATGGCGAGTGGGACCTCACTGAAACGTCGCCAAGATACTCAATCTTACACGGGAAAAGACCCGAACACACCTACACCTATATAATATAGTTAATATATATACATTCCAATATAAGGTTTATGTTCTTATGGGGCCACATTTCTAATTGTTCAGGGCTGCATGCAGCCCATTGGTCACAGGTTTGACAAGCCTGGTGTAAAAAGTCAGCATATATATTAGTTTCAGGAGACCTGCTGAAATAATAAATTAATAATAATAATACTTTAATTGCAGTCACAGACCAAAACACAAGTACAACAAAAGAAGAGCATGGGAAAATGAATCATGAACAATTGGTCACCAAAATACACAGAGCAGAAGGAATAAACTGGCCTCCTTGAGTATAAAAAAATCTTAAAATCTGCTGGTGACTACAGGAGGCCAAATTCAGCACCTGGGTTCGATGTCTAGTCAAAGCACCGGTGTTCTGAAATTGAATACCTAAATACTTAAAATGGAAAACCTGCTTAACAGCATTACCATTGATAGCCCAGTTATACAATTTCCGGGCTCTAGGGAATACCAATACTTTGGATTTGTCATAATTAATGGACAAGTGGTTCTCAGCACAGAAAGACCCAAGTGCAGAAAGTAATCTTTTTAGACCTGGCCTTGACAATGAAAGGAGGGCCGCATTGTCAGCATAAAGGAGAAGCGGGATCTTCATAGTTGACAGCTTTGGGGCATGGGACTCAATACATCCAATGTGAAGGCCAAGTCAGATAAGAATAAATTAAACAAAAGAGGAGCCAGAACACAACCCTGCCTTACTCCGTTCTTAATTGGGATAGGATTTGAAAGTTCTCCCTGCAAACCACACCTGACCTGACTAGAGGTCTGGTTGTACAAGGATCAAATTAGGAACAGAAGATGTCTATCGAAAGAACTTTTGAGCAGTTTTAACCACAACAGTCTCCTAGGGACTTACTTTAGGTCAATAAAAGCAGTAAAACGTTTGCCACCTGGTATGGTAGTATATTTATTGACAAGGTGCGCTAAGACAAAGCAATGGTCCAGTGTGGCACAGCCCGCTTTAAACTCAATATGTTCAGCACCAATAATATTTGACTCCTTGACCCAAGTGAGGAGTCCACTTTGGAGATATTTAGCATACAGTTTCCCAATGATGGAGAGCAGGCTTATGGGGCGATAGTCGGCTGGGTTGTTTCTATTTCCTCGTTTAAAAACTGGAACAATAATTGCTAAGCTCCAGGAGCTAGGGATCCCACCAGAGGTATGCATAAAGAGTCTTGCTAAGAGAGGAATCCACCACTTGGGATTGGATTTTAGCAAATCAGGGGGTATAGCATCAGGGTCAGGGGCTTTGCCTGACTTGAACTTGAAGATAAACTCGGTAATCTCAGCATGAGTCATGGGTTTCCAGTCAGGAACTATAGGAGGCAGCTGTGGCCCAAGCATGGTTGAACTTGTTGACGCCTGGAAAATTGCCAAGAAATGGTTTTCCCAATCTCTGCTGGAAATACAGCAGAGGGGGAGTTCTTGATGACCCGGCAAGGAGCTGGCAACAATTTGCCAAAATAATCGAGTGTTCTGCTGAATGGAGAGAAGAAGTAGATCCCACTTCTCTCTCTCTTTAGCTTTCTTTTTCTTAGCAATTAGTCCTTTATACTCCCGCTTCAAGTAATAGTAGTCCTCTGGTGGGCATTTATTCCTTCAATTACAATAGAGCGGTAAACCTGATTAATCTGGTTCCTGAGCATCAGACGCTCTTTGTCAAACCAAGAATTACTTCTTGAATGATATGGACCTCTTGGCCTCTGGACGGCTTCTAGCTCCCTTTGAACACAATTAATGATTCAAAGGCAGAGATTGTCCCTGGGCCACTACTTGTTAGGGCCTGATTGTATAGGCTGAGACACTCCGGAGATGATAAAAAGGAGTGGAACTTTCTTTCAGTATTAGAAGACCATTTGATCCTCCTTGTATATGAGGCCACATAGGGATCTAATATCTGGGGACCCCTAGGGAGATGTATATTTGAGGAAAGCCCAATGATTGTAACCAGAGGGTAGTGTTCGCTCTCTGTAAGGCAGTCCACATAGAAAGCACGGACTGCCTTTCTAAGAAGCTGGGATACCAGCAGAAAACCAGTAACACTACTCCCACGTGAGGAACTAAAAGTAAACTCACCAGCTAGATCACCTAGGGTACTCCCATTAAGAATTATCTTTTTCTGTTGGGCTGCTAAAAGGGCTAACTGAATGCCAGCAAAATTTGTTAATTCATCCTTAGAATGTCTGGCTGAAATCAGGTGTCTATGGCCTGGAGGGTTTCTTGGGAGTAGAGTGCCTCAATCGATGGGGGAACTTGGACTCCCAATTGGACGTTAAAGTCACCCCCTATAAGGATGTACAGCGCTGGGAATTTAGTTTCCATATAAGTAATGTAATTCTCCAGGATGCCCCATTGATCCTTAATATCAATTTGCCTCATCATCAGAGGAAGATAAACATTGAACACTAACAGTTTGCTGCGTCCTCTCTTAATTAGGAGCACCATAGCTAAAGAGCCACAGGAGGGCTGTCTCCACTTTCAAGAAAGTAGAGACCAAGCAAGCTAGACCACCCTTAGGCCTTCCTGTCATAGATTGTCTGGTGGCAGCCAAGGAAATGACCGTAAACCCTGTAAGGGATATCTTATTGCATGCCCAGGTCTCCTGAAGCAGGACCACATCAAATGAGTGAATATAGTTGACGAATTCTGTGGTATCACACCTTCTCCCCCAACTTGCTATGTTCCAGAAAAAGGCACTTAAGTGTGCGGGTTTTTTTTTTTTTTTGCCAGATTTAATAGTCATTCTGTGTGATTAATTTTTTCCAGAGCACCCTTCGGATCCGAAAAGATACACCCGTTGTTAAATGGCAGGGTCATCCTCTTTGGAGGCAAAGGCAGGGAAGGAGGGAGGGGAGGCGAGCCTTGTTCATGGGGCTGTAAGGCTCTAAACACACTCCAGTTTGTACTGGTGGCATTAATTGGTTGCTTAGCTGGCAAGTATTCAGCAGCATCAACAGATGGAGTTTGAAGTAGCGCTGGATCTTCAAATTTACAAATTAGTCATTCTGGAGAGAGTGCCAAGGGAGTTTCCATTGGTAAATCAGTATAGGCTCCCTGAAGTCCAAGGGAATCCTTATCAAGTAGTGAAAGACTCCAGAGCTTGGACTTAGTTGCATCCAGACGCTTTATGATTTGGGCCCTTTCTGGTTGTGGAAGCGTGCAAAAGGAGTCGAAGAGCTGTGTCTCCTCCTGGTTGACATAAGTCAGTCTCATAAATAGATGGAATCCCAGAGGCACTGACCTGGGGCTTATTTACTAAAGAACCTTGGGTGCCCTGGGCTGGTGTCACTTCCTTTGGGGCCATTTCTTCCCAGCTGATCAAGTCAAGGGAAACTTCTTGGTAAGATGTTACTCGCTGCGGGGGGTTAATTTGACCGGTTGTAGGAGGAAGTGAGGCTACCATCTGAGAGGATGCCAACTGGAGGTTTTGTGGGAATAGGTGTATAATTAGTACATGATGTAGTATCCGAGATGGCATTCAAGGTTTGCACATTAATATGTGCTGCTGAGGATCTTTTGGGGGCAATAAATCTCCTGCCACTCACAAATTTCGAAGCATTGCAAAAATCAGCCAGCATACAAGCAAGCAAGAAAGCAAGCAAACAAACAAACAAAAAAACAACAAACAAAAAACCAGGATATTTTCATGGCACAGTGTTTGCTGAATAAGAGACAGAAGATTGAAATAAGAGATTATATTCCAATGAAATGATCAGGTTCTTTTGAAAAGTTAATTGAATTGATTGTGAAATAGAACATGTTTTGAAATAGAGTTTACAAGAAGAGAAGTAGATGTTTTAAATTTTTCTTTAGAGAATAATAATTCTTACTGTTGATAGTCTATTTCTTTCTGTTGTTTACAAGGTAGTTAAATAAGTCACACCAGATTTTCAAAACTAGAATTTAATCTATTAATTGATTTTATATCTAATGTTCCTAATTATGCATTTTCTTGGATTAGGTAGGATTTCATTTGTGAATATGAATTTGTTTTTCTTCACTATTTTCTCTCTTTGATCTAAATATGAATTGTATAGCAGTAACTCCCATTGGATTATAACAGAGATTCAGATTTCATGTCTGCTTTGAGTTTAGATATGTGTTAGTAGAATAAATGCTTTTCTGTTTCCCTGAGTCTGTGAGGTGTGGATAAATAGCTTTAAAGATATTAATTGACAATGCCATCTTGCATTATTTCTTGTTAATTATTGATCAATATGCATGGCGGTGGTCCTTGACTTAGCAGGACAACCTGTAAAGTAAATGAAGTCTGAGACATGTAAGAAACTAATTCATCAATTCCCCCCTCATTAATTTGACCAAAGGGCAAGCAATGAGTCCTTGAAAATGTTTGTGATGTAGTGGTTGTCCTTTTTATTTATAATTTTCCTTGAATGAATAATGATGGGAATGAGATAATACTGATACTGAGAACAGTGGATGTAACTGGCCCAGATTTACGGTAAAGCGCTCACACTTGCTGTGGTGTTGCATGAGTTAATACATAAGAGGAAGTTAAGTTATAGTTGTTTGAACATTTTAAGATCTGCTTTCTAAAATATTTCTGAAAGTAAAAATATAAGTGTTTCTGAAGAAAATCATTAACAAGAATGAATGTTGAATTCAAATGGTATCAAGCATGTAATTTTTTAATGTGCATACCATTTCAGAAAATAATAAAAGTAAGGAGCTCATTTCCTGAAGACTGAATATCAAACTAATAAAAACATATTTGGTTCAATGGTAACTGTAATTTATAAATCATTTCCTAAAATTTAGGACTAACATACCTTGGCAAGCTATTGCTTCACAAAGCTGGACTGTAATCAGATAAATGCAACTATAAATGAGCAGTAATAAATGAATATTTCTGTGTGTATCTTGCATGATTTGTCATGAGAATATAATTTAATAAATTTATAATGATGCAGACACATAAAACTGTAATGTTGAAACTCCTACAATAATCCACGGAATTCAGAAATGCTATCTGATACCTGTCTTCCAGAGAAGTTCTGACTAGCAACAGAAAAGAAAAAAGGCACCATTTATGAAGCATCTTTTTTTAATTCTTTTTCCTTTTTAATGCCCAGAAAAGAGTATATAATATCCATACTGGATCCTAAATGACCAAAATTAATTCAAAATAGAAACTTGAAAAGTCATGTTATGCTTATCTTTATGGCAGTTCTCCTTTTTGCTACCTTTTATCATCAAGGGAACAATTCCCTAAAGTTAAAAGTGATGTTGCCAATGCATTAGAAGTGTATATGTATTTGAAACATCAACTGCAGATCTTCAGTCACGAGAGAGATAGCCTCGTTTTATCATTAATTCAGTTGGCTCTACAGACATATCCAACTGCAATGTACATATCTCACATATTGCCAGCTTGATAAGATAATTTAAGATGTCCAATTTTTGGAAAAGTTTTCTGTCTCCCTTTTTATTTTAAGATATTTACTTTTTATATTTATTGCGGATGTCTAGTTGTTTGTTTAGTAACCTGAATTCCTTTTCCCCTCTCAACAGTGTTATCTATATACTATATAAACAGAGTTTAGTTGGAGTAGAAACTTAAAGGAGTTTATCCTGAATGAATAAATGTTTTTGAGTAAGATCTAAATTATTAATAGCAGATTTAGTGAGACCAGAGTATTAGTTATAGTGGACATGATCTCTGTGAATGAATCCTGATAAAATTACTGACAATTTCTGAAAGATAAGAGCTTTTTACAAAGTTCTGTGCTGGCATATGCTGGCATAATTCCATGAAAAATACATACACTACATGATTTCAGTTCTTTTTTTTTTTATCAAATAATAAAAAATGATGTATATTACTTGGCTAGTAAATATTTTTTTTTTCAATGAGAAACAATATTTATGCCATGTACGCATTATTTTTCTAATCTTTAAGATTCTTGTTAAGTACTTGGACATGGTCGGAGTAAATGGAGACAGCCTCTGAATAGTGACTTTCAGCTCTTTATTAGCATAGTGACTTCTCAAAACAACAACAGTGAACCCTGCCTTTTATAGGCAACCTTTGTGAGAATTGTCCAATAGCGAGCTATGAACGCAAGTACTTTAAACCAATAATAATCCTCTGTTAAGGGCTAATCGGATTCCTAAGAACTAGCCAATCCGATCTGGCTGCCTAACAGCCAATCAGAAGTGCAGGGCCAGAACCCTGCACTTAACCTCAAGCTCATACTTTATTAACTATGGTACATACATAACACCCCTTCCCCCTGGCTTCTTAATTATGGTGTAGTTATATAATCCTTTAAGTAGGATGGTTGTCTTTTAAGTCTTTCGGATTTTTGTTGGACTGGTTGATTGCAATCCTGTTGAGGTAGATTGTTGTTCGGCAGTGTCTCTGCTTCTTGCTCAGGTGCAATTTCTTGTGGTGCAAACAATTCTCCTTCCTGCTCCATTTCTTGAGTCTCACTTGATTCGTCGCTCTCTTCGAGCAGGTTCCCTGGAACGTCATCTTCTTCTTCTGTACCTCCCCCCCCCTCAGTTTGGTCATGGGGGAGTTGTTGACTGGCCGTTATGAGTCGTGACCGTAATTGGTTGATATGCCGTTTCCACAGTCTATTGTCACAGCATTTCACTACGTAGGATTTGGGGCCAGTCACTCGTACTACCGTTGCCTCTATCCATAACGGGTCACCTGATAAGTTCCGTGCGTAAACGCGGTCTCCTACCTGGAACGTGCGACAGCGGCCACTGGATCCTATTGGCTTTTCCGGTTCGTAAGCAGGGTGCAACCGGTCGAGGTGGGAACGGAGTCTTCGTCCCATCAGTAGTTCTGCGGGAGTTCTGCCGGTGACGCTATGTGGAGTTATGTGTTGCAAAAAGAGAATTTGGTTGACTTTGTCATCGATATTGTCATAGTCCATTTTTTGCAAAGTCTTTTTAACAAATTGGACCATGTGTTCTGCTCGGCCATTGGTCTCAGGGTGCGCAGGCGAGGTGAGCGCATGGCGGATGCTGCGGTCAGCAAGGTACTGCTCGAACATCAATGCCGTGAACTGTGGCCTGTTATCGGACACCAGGACGTCAGGCAATCCGTGGGTTGCAAAGAGTCTATTTAGGATCTTAATCACTGCCTCAGAAGTTGTGGCCGTCATACGATGAACTTTAACCAATTGGAATATGCGTCGACTGTCAGCAGGAAGGTATATCCTTTGGTTGGCCCCGCGAAATCCAGGTGGATTCTGGACCAGGGTCCATGTGGCGTTTCCCATTCAGTAGGCATGGCTTTTGGTGGGGCGTTGCTGGCTTGTTGGCAACTGGTACATGCTTTGACCCACTGCTCGATTTGCCGGTCCATGCCCAGTCACAATGCATAGCTTTGTGCGAGTGCTTTCATCCGCACGATGCCGGAGTGGCCCTCGTGCAGGGTTTTTAGTAGCGTCTTCCGGAGTTGTTCTGGGACAACGACTCTATCGCCCCAGATGACACAGCCTTTTTGTGAAAAAAGTTCAGTCTGTCTTGCTTTAAATGGCGCGAAGACATCTGGGACTTGGTCCAATGGCCATCCGCGTTCTACCCAGCCTAGGACTCGAGCTAGGGTGTGCTCTCATTTGGTTTCTCTCGCGATGTCTCAGGCGGTCATAGGTGGCGAGTTGAGTGTTTCGATCTGCAACGTGGTTGCCGTTGGTGCCGGATCGTCGAGAGTCTCTGGAAGCGGTGCTCGGCTTAATGCGTCGGCGTGGGGAATGGCTTTCCCCGGTCGATATTGAAGGCGATAATTATAAGCAGCGAGGAATTCTGACCATCGGGTCATTCTAGGGGATAATATGTAGGGGGTTGGCTTGTCCCCGGCTATTATCCCTAGCAACGGTTTGTGGTCAGTTATAATGGTGAATGTCCTTCCATACACATATTCATGAAATTTCTTTACAGCTGCAACGATTGCGAGAGCTTCTTTATCAATTTGTCCATAGTTCCGCTCTGCATGTGAAAGAGTCTTCGAAAAGTATGCAACAGGGGCTTCGTTTCCATTAGGCAGTACATGACTCAAAATGGCGCCCACCCCGAAGGGCGAGGCATCGCAGATTATAACTAATGGTAAAGTCTCGTTATACTGCATAAGTACAGAGTCAGATGTGAGCAATTTTTTAACATTCCGGAACGCTTGTTCTTCCCGGTAACCCCATACCCACAATGCTTTTTTATCTAATAACCGGTGTAATGGTTCAGCAACAGTCGCCTTATGCGGTAAAAATACATTATAAAAATTAATGAGGCCTAAGAATGCCTGGAGATCGGCCTTGTTACGTGGCCTGGGGGCATTTTTTATCATCTTTAATTTACTTTTGGTAGGGTGGATGCCCTGGCTATCAATCATATCCCCTAGAAACTCAACACTGTCAGTATATAAGTGACATTTATTTTTTTTCACCTTAAGTCCTGCCTCTTGGAATTTTTTAAGAACACTTTTCAAACGATCCTGCAAGATTTTTTTGGTAGGGGCTGCAATTAATACGTCATCAAAATAAGGAACCACGCCCTTGATTCCCTGTAACAACCTTTCCATGAGGCTTTGGAATATCCCCGGGGCTACACTAACCCCAAATTGCATTTAAAAGCACCTCTGTGCGTTACAATTGTTTGGGCCTGAGCCGTCTTTTTATCCACTGGTAGTTGTTGATAAGCTTGACCTAAATCTAATTTAGCGAAAACCTTCCCACCCCCCAAGGAATGGAGGAGGTGCTGCACCACCGGAACTGGATACGCATTGTGCTATAGGGCGTGGTTTAAAGTGGCCCGGTAGTCCCCACAAATTCGGAATGACCCATCTGGCTTAATGGGCGTTACAATAGGGGTTTCCCATGGAGAGTGATTGATGGGCTTCAACACCCCTTGAGCAATTAACTTATCGAGTTGTTCGTCGATCTTAGCTTTAAGAGCGAATGGAACTCGATGGGGCTTCAAGTGAATTGGGGCTACTTTTGGATCTAAACTAAATGAGATTGGGGTCCCCTTATACTCGCCTAAACGGTCCGCGAAGACGTCGCTGAACTCAGAAACAAGGTCTTCCTCCCACTCACAACCACCGACTCGGTTCACGCCGGCCACCTCGATGCCTAGTGGCGCAAACCATTGGAGGCCTAATAGACAAGGCCTATCTCTGTCGATGATCGTTAGAGGTAAGTACGCTGTATGTTTTTTGAAGGAGACTCGGACTCGGCAGGACCCGACCACAGGGATTCAATTTCCTTGGTAGTCCTTGAGGATGAGGCGTTGAAATTGGAGGTCTTGGCGTTGGATTGTGGGGATAAGTTGCTTGAGTGTCTTCCAAGACACCATCGAGAGGGACGATCCCGAGTCGACCTCCATGTGGCAAGGCTGGTTCTCGATGGCTACCGTGACTCGAATTTTCTTAGTGTCCATGACTGAGGTGTGACCTATAGTGATAGTATGGTGAGCCTCTTCTTTTTGCAAAGCGCGATTTCTGTAGGAGTGGTTTACTGGTTCTCGCCTTACAGGACGGGTTCCTGTTGATTGGTGATAGTTGGCCCCTTTTGAGGCCTGGCTGGGTCCTGGTAAGCTGCGGCAGACTTGGCTGATGTGGCCTCGTTTCCCCCCTCATGGCAGAGTGCGTCGCGGAATTTGCATTCGGCCCTGGCATGGTTTGCTCCACAGCCAGCACAAGGGCGTAAGGGCTTAGGGCGAGGATCCCGGTCGGACCGCATTCGATGGACCCCTTCTTCGTCGCTGTCTGATGACGAAGAGAGGTCCTCGTGGTGCGTTGTAATGAGCTGCCCTTCTGAGTTGGGTAAGATTTTGCCGGTCGGTTGTGTTGCCGAAGTACGGCTTCACCGTAATTGTGCAGCTGACTTTTTGGTCGCCTCCGCAGTCGTGGCTTCGGCGATGGCATCAGCAAGGCTGATGTCACCTTTTGCCATCAGCTTGCTCTGCATGCCTAGCGCATCTAATCCCAGAATTACTCGGTCTCTTAGTGCTTCTTCTAAATTGGCGAACCTGCAGAGGCCTCCTAAATTTCGGATGTCTGCCATGAAATCAGCCACGCTCTCTCCTTTTCGCTGGTTCCTTTGATAAAACTCGTGGCATCTCACGAGTGTAGGCACGGTTGCCACGTAATGCTCTCTCAGGATGGGTTCGAGGTCGTCCCAGCTCATGGCTTTCACTTCTCGAGGTTTGGCGAGTGCTTTTGCCATTTTAAAAACAGCCGGGCCGCAGTGCGTCAGGAACAGTGCCCACTTTTTTGCTGGTGTGGCGTCCTTCAAATTATTCGTCTCAAGAAACATTTGGAAGCGATCCATGTAGGATTCCCAATCCTCTTGGTTTGGATCGAACGGAGCGGGTGGTACGATGCTGCTGGAAATGGTTCCGTTGTTGGCGTCGTCTTCCACGTGCTCGGTCTTGCTTCCTGACTTCTTAGGTACAGATGTCTCCAAATCCCATCCTCGTCGCCAGTGTTAAGAACTTGGACATGGGTCGGAGTAAATGGAGACAGCCTCTGAATAGTGACTTTCAGCTCTTTATCAGCATAGTGACTTCTCAAAACAACAACAGTGAACCCTGCCTTATATAGGCAACCTTTGTGAGAATTGTCCAATAGCGAGCTATGAACGCAAGTACTTTAAACCAATAATAATCCTCTGTTAAGGGCTAATTGGATTCCTAAGAACTAGCCAATCTGATCTGGCCGCCTAACAGCCAATCAGAAGTGCAGGGCCAGAACCCTGCACTTAACCTCAAGCTCATACTTTATTAACTATGGTACATACATAACAATTCTGTATTAGAATTGTATTACTAGTAAAGTAAAATTGCATAAATCTATAATATGCAGGGTATACTCAGCAGTTGCACTTAGCTTGAGTTCTAAATAACCTAATAGAATTAGAATTTTTTTATTGGCCAAGTGTGGTTGGTGCATAAGCTCTTGGTGTACATACAAGCATCAAGTGATAAATCATAATAATCATAAAATACATTTATCATAAATCATAAGATACAACTCTCAGTGATAGTCTTAGGATATTAAATAAGCATTTACATAAACCATATTAGGATAATAAATAAAATAATATAAATGATAAAATACAAGCAATAAAGTTATAGTCATGAGAAGATAAGGAAATATATAATAGGAAAGATGAAAAGGGTAATAGTAATATATCCCTATCAGGTATTTTTTCATTGTTGTGGGAATTAGCTGCTTAGCAGAGTGTTGGCATGGAGGAAAACTGTCCTTGTATCTAGTTGTTTGGTGTGCAATGCTCTATAGCAGGGGTGTCCAACCTTGGCAACTTTAAGACTTGTGGACTTCAACTCCAGAATTCTGGGAGTTGAAGTCCACAAGTCTTAAAGTTACCAAGGTTGGACACCCCTGCTCTATAGCATCATCTTGAGGGAAGAAGTTGAAACCATTTATGTCCAGAATGTGAGATGTCTGTAGATATTTTCACAGCCCTCTTTTTGGTTCATGTAGTATATAGGTCCTCAATGGAGGGTAGGCTGGTAGCAACAGTTTTTTCTGCAATTCTAATTATCTGTTGAAGTCTGTGTCTGTCTTGTTTGGTTGCAGTGTTATAGAGGTTTAAAAGACAGAGTCAATAATTCCTTTGTAGAACTGTATCAGAAGGTCTTTGGACAGTCTGAGCTTTCTTAGTTGACACAGGAAGTACATTCTTTGTTGTACTTTTTTGATGACATTTTTGATGTTGGGTGTCCATTTTAGAACCTAAAATCTTGAAGGTCTCTACTGTTGATACTATATTGTAAGAGATGGTGGAATAGAAGGGCTTCTCCTAAAATCTACCATCATTTTTACAGTTTTGAGTATATTCAGTTCAAGATTGTTCTGGCCATATCACAGTGTTTAACTTCTTGTCTGTATGCAGATTCATCTTTCTCTCAAATGAGACCAATCACTGCTGTATCATCTGCAAATTTAAGTATTTTAACAGAGGGGTCCTTTGAGATGCAGTTGTTGGCATAGAGAAAGGAGAAGTGGAGAGAGCACCCAACCCTGGGGAGCCAAGGTGCTAATTGTACAGGTATCTGATGTGATTTTTGCCTAGCTCCACCTGCTGCTTCCTGTCTGTTAGAAAACTTAGGATCTACTTGCAAGTGTGGTTAGGCATGGCTAGCTGAATCAGTTTAGTTAAAAGAATGTCTGGAATGATGATATTGAAAGCTGAGGTGAAATCTACAAAAAGGATCCTTGTATAGGATCTTGGAGATTCAAAATGTTGCAGGATGTAGTGCAGAGCCATATTGATGGGGGGCCCAGAGGGATGGGATCAATTGTAAGAGGTTTGGCTGTTGTTGATGTATCTGTGATGGAGATGCTGGCAATAGTTGGCAGTAGTTTCCTCTCAAAAATACAGTAAAACACATTCAGGTCATCTGCCAGTTGTTGATTCCCTTCAATATGAAAAGGAGGTTTGCTGTAACCAGTGATACTTTTAAGAATTTCTCACTCATTTGCTGGTTCATTTGTTGAGAGCTGATTCCTCAGCTTTTCAGAGTAGTAACTGATATAACTTTAGCAGATTATGAAAATGAAAAATATGGAGCCATTTTTTCCTTCAACTAAAACAGTTTACAACAATGGGAATTCTGTATGTTCAACATCTACATTTCTGTTCTGAAGTAAGCATGGTTTAATGAACACTAAAACTTGGTTAGTTCAGACACATTTCCTGACTTCACTGCCAAAGTGGCAGAATTACCAGAACATATTTCTATGGTTTGTTTATAACTGTTTCACCTGAACATAGGATGCAGGCTAATTCTATCTGGAATGAACTACTGCACCTTGTCACCCATTACTGTTTTTCAGTCTTAAATTTCTAGCTAAGTTGAAATATGTATGTTGTCGATCTGCTTACTTTCTTGGGTGGGCCAAGTAGGCAGATCCGTTCTGTAAAGATTTGTTTGTGGACTTAAGCTCTCATGGTGTCTTCACAACAAAAAGCACAAAATCTTTCTGGTCTTTTGCAAATAGTGACTATTAAGCTATTTGCCTCTCTGCTGACAGATCTGTTTATATGAAACAAAATTGGATATTTTAAACCAAATACTATTTTCCCCAGGCAATGACCTTAAAAGAATTTGATTTTTTTTTCTAAACTTCAACAAAACCTTCAAATATTGACACTGGAAAACTTTATAGGCCTTTGCAGCCATCTGATTCTACTTTTAGTTTTAGATAAAACAAAGCAAAATTTAAAAAAATAGAAAGAGAAATTCTATTTCTATGTCACTTTGATAAAAGTTTCAAAAGCATTTTTTTTTAGAAGTTTTCAATTCTTTAATATTATCAAGTTAATATTTTTCAGATTTAGGATAATTTATTCCTATTTGCCATTTGCAAGAAGTATGCTAGTAGTAAAATAGTTGCAATGTGATTTTTACATTTGTTCTATATATGTTAGCATCCTTCAGCTGAAATAACTGAAATAAATTTTCTGCTTTTGTCTGCATAATTCATAATCAGAGGAAAGATCTGAAACATGAAAGTAAGCAATTTATCTAATATCTACACCATGTATTACAAAATGATATTTAATACATTTTATACACTGTATTTTCCGGACTATAAGCCACTACTTTTTTCCCATGCTTTGAACCCTGCGGCTTGTACAACAATGCGGCTTATCTATAGATTTTTCTTTGCTAACTACCATCAGGGGGTGCAAAAACGTGACAGACTCAAGAGATCACTGCAAAGAAGATGCTACCGGTAGTTTTTGTCGCTTTCGATGCAAGCAGCATGACACGCATGAACGCAAAATATTTTTCACACCCTCATCATGGAAAGTACACGAAGAAAAGCATACGATGCAGCTTTTAAGTTGAAAGCAATTGATCTGTCTATCCAGGAAGGAAATAGAACTGCTGCACGTAAGCTTGGTGTTAATGAATCAATGGTGAGACGTTGGAGACAGCAGCATGAAGAACTGATTCAATGCCAAAGGACAACAAAGGCTTTCAGAGGTCATAAAAGCAGATGGCCTAAATTGAAAATGTTCTTGAAGACTGGGTGAACACTGTGCAGATCCGACTGAAAGCTAAAATAATCGCCAGCGAAATGAGTATTGAAGGTTTTAAAGGTGGACCATCATGGTGTTGTAGATTTATGAGATGAAAAGATCTGTCCATCAGGGTACAGATGACTGTCTGTCAGCAACTCCTTTCCAACTACAAGGAAAAAGTTGGAAACTTCTACAAATTTATTGAAACAAAACTAGCCGAGAATTCCATTGGACCAGATGACATCATAAATATGGATGAAGTACCTTCAATGTTTGACCTGCCTCTAACTAGAACTGTTAACAAGACAGGAGCGTCATCCATTATGGTGAAAACAACTGGCCACGAGAGAACACATTTCACGTGTGTTTTGAGCTGCACTGCATAAAAATCACTGATGGTGATTTTTAAGTGGATGACAATGCCAAAGGAAAAACTCTCGAAAGGCATAGTTGTTAAAGTTAACAAAAGAGGATGGATGATAGAAAGCCTAATGACTGAATGGCTGACGGAGTGCTATAGTAAGCTTCTGGGAGGATTTTTTCACTGGAAAAAAATCATTGCTTGTTTTGGACAGTATGAGGGCCCATATAACAGATTCTGTGAAAGCAGCCATCAAGAGAACAAACTCAATTCCAGTTATGATTCCTGGAGGTACAACTAAGGTTTTGCAGCCACTCGACATCAGTGTGAATCGTGCATTTAAAGTGGCACTCCGAGGTGAGTGGGAGGCTTGGATGACCAGCGGCGAGAAATCATTCACAAAAATTGGCCGCATGCGAAGAGCATTCTTTTCTGAAGTCTGCCAGTGGATCCTAACAGCGTGGAACAGTGTGAAAGAATCCACGATCACCAAGGGGTTTTGAAAGGCTGGGCTGCTGCATGGAGAGAACAGCACAACTTCATCCGTTAACTGTGCCTCGAGATGAAAATGACACTGAGAGCAACCCTGACAGAGAGACTGAAAAGGTGTGTGAAGGAGATGTTCTGAGGCTCTTCAACTCTGACACTGAAGAAGACGACTTCAGTGGTTTCAGTGCAGAGGAGGAGGGTGAATAAAAATATTAATGACTTTTCTGTTTTGTTCGTTCTGCCGTTTTACTGCTGTGTTACAGGCACTGTTTGGAAACAGTTAAGTATGTAAATAAACATTTACAAAATCTTTCTGTGTAAATATCTCATTTCACAACGTATATATCTGTGGCTTATAGTCTGGTGCAGCTAATATATGTAAAAATATTTTTTTCTTTTAAAATTTAGTGGGTGCGGCTTATATTCCAATGCGCTCTATAGTCCGGAAAATACGGTAAATATTTCCTCTTGCTCCTTAAAAATAAAGATCCTTAAAAACATGTGAAATCGGAAAACCTATTGTGACATGTTTTGATAGAAAGATATCTGTAGAGAAATCTGGAGTCTGAAGCTCCTGGAAGTGTAACTTTTTATTCCATATTCTATCTCATATTGGAATTGTCTAGCTGAGTTATAAGGCAGAATTCATACCCATGTTTTAAATGAAGGAGATGAAAATGTTTTGCTTTTTAACCATATTTTTTTCAGAATCTGCCTTCTGTTATTTTGGGATGGGTGGACTGCAGTTTTAAATCACGTATGATGCTCTTAACCAGTTTCTGAAGGCCTTTACTTATGATAAATTCAACTTCAGGGAATTTTTTTTCAATTCTTCCACATTTGCAGAGAGACAAAGGATATGAGAAAGAGAGTGTAGCTACATTCAATTTTGGATGTCATTGTCCTTATTAAGTAGTACACAGGAAAAAAATTGCCCATCCTTCTATTATTTGCATATCTCTTCAGATTTAATTAGTCCGCAAAATAACATAATTGTCACACTCAAAATATATGGAATCAATTGAATTGTCTGTAACTGGTTTCTACAATTAGATTAAAATTTTCAAAATGTAGCTTAGAGTATGGATTTTAGATTGGATTGATTTAATATACTCCAGAATGAACAAAAATATTATAGTGAGCACATACTAGAAATGTTTCACAATCACTCCTTTATAGGCAGCCAGGCTCACCTTTTATTTTATTGATCTAAATGTCAGATCTAAAGGGGGCCACATTTCTTAAGTTTTAGAAAATAATGTAAAATGGGTAGCGACTGCCTTTCAGTTAATAAGAATGGAGCAATGCCATTTTGGTTGTCTAAGCAATCATTTTTGTTAAGGGGTGGTATATAACAGCACTACCTTCTTAAACTCTCTTTATACTTCAATGTTTGTTGCAGACTTTGAACATTCACATAAATTGTTATTACAACCATTTGTAATGTTTTGTTATGATTTGTTGAGAGCTTTGACCATGCTATTATGGCCACCACAGTGTCTTTTTAAAATCATCCCTGAAGTCTAGCTTATTTGATCCTAATGTAAAGTAGTCTCATATTTCAGTGATCTGTAGATCTGGTGATCTGTTCACAGTTCAGTTAGATCAGTTGTGTAAATCCATTGGGTCTTCAGTGGAAGAAAAGCTGTATTTGCTTTTTCTGGATTTATTTGGAAGTATGGTTTTCTGCTAGTTTTATGTTGAGGAACATATCTGATCTCTTTTATCATCTTTCTGTGAGCTGAAAAGCATTTTAGTGTACTCTTGACCAATGTCGGTTAATAAATCTAAGTCAGTGATGGGGAATACAAAGTGAAAAGTGAGCATTGAAAGTAAAAACAAATATTACTATTAACTTTAAAAATCAACCCCTTTTTATTCTGTGCTAGATTGCCTTTCCAAGTTTTGGTTTTTGAAAGATTTTGGTAGACAGAAAACCAAAATAAAACCTTTTCAGCCATATTCTTTAGTAAATAGTAAATAAAACTTGCACTGTGAAAGAAATCAATCTACAGTTATTGTAAAAGCTGACCCAGGGAATGTTGATGGCTTTTTTCTTTCTCTCAGCCTTGCTTTTCTTATTCCATTGCAAACTAATGGGTACTTTATATTTACTTCCTGTTCATTCAGAGCCATGGAAAAAGACTTGTAAAGATTCACCTCTTGCCCCATTGCAGAACAAGTTTTTGTAACAGATCAGCATGTTCTTGGAATAAATTATGCCTTCTCTGCAATCCTTTGTTACCATGTTTGGTTTTCTTGTGAAGATTATATACAAAGAATTTCAAATGATATTCTTTATATATAATTTTAGAAAACCTAGTTCAGTAATCAGAAGAAAACTGTTGCTTTCACAATAATGGCTGTTTTACGTTGACTTATTACTTTGATAATTATTTGCCCCTTCACTTTTCTTACTATATCGCCTAGTTTAAAAAATAAAACAAAGTATATAACAATTTATAGTGCAGCTGTGGGGAACTTGTGGGCAGGCACTATAGCAAATTTTAGGAAAATAAAATGAAGCTACTACTAATACAATGTTTTTAATTCTATTTTAATAAGTTATTTTTGTAAAATTTGTAAATTTATACATATAACATTGCATATAATATAGAAACATTATTTCTGTAATACATGTACACTTTCAAAGTACTTCTTTTTGTATTTTTACAGCAGTCTCCAAAGACCAGACATATAATTATTTCATAGAACTGTATATACTTTAAAAATGATTTGGAAGTAATGTTTTAGTTCCATGGTGATGCAGAAGTTCTGCTGTTTTTTTCAAATGTAAGTCTAAAAAATAAAAAGCCTTTGCTTTTTAATGCTACTCCTAAAGCAGCAATACCTTTTCTCAACCTGTAAATAAGTCTTAAAAAGTCAGGCTATTTTAATAAATAACAGATGTTACTACCAGCTTCAAAACACCAGCTTTTGTATGATATTCAAAGTATGTACAGCTGAGACTTAAAACAAGTTACTTGGCAATTTTATGACAGAAGCTACATTCTGTCAGGAATGTGCTGTTCATGCATTATACTAGTGTTGAAAGAAATATCCTTTTGGGTTCAGTGCCAAGTGGGGAAAAAGACATTGGAAACATGGGGGCTGTTAGGAAAGATGGTTTAATGGTGGACAGCAGGACCACGTGGCTTGAAGCTCCAAAGTGAAAAGGATGGATGATCGCAAGCTTCAAGGTGAGAAGCTGAGAGTGCCTGGGTTTTATAACCTTTTTTGGGATTTGAATTGGAGATTGTATTCTGATCAGTTGTCAGACTCCCATGGGGCCATGCAGGGGCAACTCTGTAGGCTGTCCTGAGTTCCAGGCTTGGTAGAGCCTTGTTGGATGATGATGAAATGAAAAGGGCTTTTGGCAATTGCTATAGCTTTACCTGGAGATCTTTGTTATGTAAAGTATTCTAGCTCAGGCCTTAATGCATTAACAAAGGTGCTTCTGCTTCTGAGGTGAGTTTCTGCTTTTGAGTTTCTACTCTTTTTACGGGAAATATTCTCTTTTTTAATATTTCCTAGGATATTTCAATTTTCTAGGAGGGGTGTGGGTGATAACTTCCAACACTAGTTATCAAACAGACCCTTCAAAAGATGCAAAACTTTCTTATTTCCTGTAGATGGCTAAGAATGTATTCTTGCTTTAGGAATTGTTTGCTTGCAAAAATTTTAAGGTTGAGAAATATAAAATCATAGAATCATAGGGCTAGAAAGGTCTTGAAGGTCTTTTAGTCCAGCCTCCTGCTCAAGGTACTGTCTTTATTCCATCCCGGACAAATGGTTTTGCAAGTTTGTCTTAAAAATCTCCAACGATGGAGCATTCACAACTCTGGGAGGCAAACTATTCCATTGACATCTCGTTGTCACTTTCAGGAAATTTCTGCTTAATTCTATGTTGGATTTCCCTCTGAGCTTCCACCCATTAGTCCTTTTAGGTGCTATGGAGAATAAATCAACCCCTTCTTCCCTCTTCAAGAATTGGAATATAGCTGACATGTCATCCTTAAAATGTTCTCTTTGTTAAGCTAAACACACCTAATTTCCTTAGACATTCATCATACAATTTATCCTCCAGACCCTGTATCTTTGTTGCTCTTTTATGTACTATTTCTAGGCCTCGGTATATTTTTTGTATGGTGAAGGGAACTGGATTCAGTCTTCCGACTATGACCTTATCTACTTGGAATGGTGCTATCACTTCTTGTGAACTTGATGTTATTCTTATGTTGATGCAGCCTGAGACTGCATAAGCTTTTTTGGCAGCTGAAATACATTGCTGGTTCATACTTAAGGATACATAAATCTCTGTTGAGCCAAGTACTGCCTATTCTGTACTTACGCATTTGGTTTTTCCTGCCTAAGTGTAGGATTTTAACTTTTCTCACCACTGAACTGAATCTTGTTGCATAGGGCCCAATGCTCAAGTCTGTAAGACCCTTCTGAATCTCAAGGCCATTTTCTTCCAAAGTGTTAGCAATTTCCCTCCAACTTGCAAATTTGAAGAGAGCCCATTCAGTCTCCTTATCTAGATTATATGCTTCCTTCCATGTAGTTGTAGTTGAGGACCACATGCGGAGTGCAGTTGTTTAGCCAACTGCAAATATATCTTGTGGTGGTACCGTGTATCCTACATTGTTCTGTCTTACCAAGAAGTAGGTCAACTTTGTCAAATGTCTTACTATATCCAAAGCCTCCCCTTAATCCACTAATTAGTCATCTTATCAAAGCAGGCAATAAGGTTTGTTTGACATGATCTGCTTTTAACAAAACCATGCTGGCTTCTAGTAATCACCTTGCTTATTTCCTGGTGCTCATAAATAGACTGCTTGGTTATCTTTTCCAGGATTTCCCTTTCCCCTAGTATTGATGTCAAGCTGATTAGTCTAGTTTCCTGGATCCACTTTTCCTTCTTTTTGAAGATTGGAACAACATCAGCTCTAAGCCTTACTGACACCATCCTTTATATTTGGGCTTGGTATTCTTTTCTAGTTATGTGTTTTCAGGTTTTTATAGTTGTTCTTTTTGTCTTTCACTTTGTTAGAGAATTCTCTGTACAGCCATGCTGGTTTCATTTGGAGCCTCTTGTTTTTCTTTCTCTGAAGCATTGCTTTTGTTGGGGCCTTTATTATTTTGTTGTTCAACTTTTCACAAACATCATGAACTGTTTTTCCTCTTGGATTTCCATCCAAGGAAACCTTCCTAATCTCTCAGCTTGTTGCACTTATCTCTCTTAAAATCTAAACATCAGTCTGCCTTTGTTCAATTACCTATGCCTGCATTATGTGAATTCTAGTGGTCATTCTCCCCCAAAGTTCCTACAGTTTATACTCTTTCAACCATTTCATCCCTATTAGTAAGAATTAAGTCCAGTATAGCTAACCTTCTAGTTCCCTCCTCCACCTTTTAGATAAGAGCTGTCAAACTCTGGCCCACGGGCTGGCTGGGTCACAAACTGGCCACACCCATACCCAGTTTAGCAATGGGGAAGAAGTCCCGATAGGTCATGTGATGCCTTTGTGATGACATGAGTTTGACACCCCTGTTTTAGATGGAAAAGTTCTCAGGCATGGTAGGAATCTGTTTACTTTTAGAATTGCTGCATAGTTTGTTTCCCAGTTGATGTCCAGGTAATTAAAGTTCCCCATTTTAAAAAAAAAACACTTTTGTGACCCCATTACTACAGTGGTGTGTTTCCCGTACACCCCAGCTAATTGATTAGCAAAAATATGATTAGGTCTGCTTGTTTGAGATTTCCCCCCAGAGTTTTAATAATAATTAGGTTCTAAGGACTGAGAAGGCCACTCTGAAACCTTTGTTTCTTTCCTATAAGTACCTTATGACTGCTTTGGAGGCATTGTTTTCTTACTGAAGTATTAACATCCCTTTTCATCTTCAAATTCTTTACTGTCTGTGGAATATAAGTTTCTAAGAGAGTTAGTTTAATCCTTTTTCATCCAGAGAGTATATACTGTGGTACTTATTGTCACACAACCACAAAGCATGGCAGTTATCCCTGTAGATAACAGTTGGCAAAATATTTCTTCAAATGCTTTTCTTTTCTCTCCCTCAAAATGTATCTTGTTTTGTTGTGGCTGAATAGTGGATTTTTTGTTTAAAACACTTCATTCCAGAAGGTTATAGGCTTATCAAGTTTTTCTTTTGCGCACATAAAACACAGTTACTTTTATGAAAAGATTGGAAGAAAATGTGTAATGGAAGAAATATTTCATTTTGAAAACTCATGCAGTTCTTTACTGTATAAGCAGTACCATGCTGTGAAGAGCTACTCCAACACAAACTTGTAGCAAGTTATTTGCAATCATCTGTGAGTTCTTATTTGCAAATTGGACCAATGTGGTAGAAATATTAGCAGAGGCGGGTTGTTGGTTTTTTTGGTTAGTTTTCCCAGCTTGATTTGACTTCCATAGCCCAGGGTAGTTTCAATTTTCCTAACATTTACATTTAGGAAATTATAGTTGAAATAGAGTGGAAATTACTAGTTAATTTACAGTATGTACCCTTTAGTAGTGGGGATGCTAAATTTATAATTCCAAACAACTAATGATGGTTCATTGTGAAGTGTTCTGGGATTTGTACTACAACAATCTTTGGAGGGTGACTGATTTTATTTTCTCTTTCAGCAAGAATTAAGAAGTGCTATTGAAATGTTCTGCAAATGATTCTCAACATTTTTATAAATTCATTTATTTTAGAATCTGTGCAAATCCGAGAAAGAGTTGTAAACTGCTCACAGATGTGAATGATATTCTATAGAAGGAAATTTACTATAATTTTGTACTTTGGGAGAAAATAGAGATTTCTTTAAAATAGTCTCTTGCTGACAAAAAATTGTGGTCTGAAGTAAATAAAGATTTTGAAGTGTTTCTCGGAAAGCTAATAGCAATGCTGCTGTTTGGGGCAGCAGAAAAACAGTGCTCTATTCTTTAGGAATAAAATTTAGCTTAACCACACAAGGAAACGCTGAGTCCTGTTGGCTGGGCTTTGATTAAGAATAACATAGCTGAGGTGGCATATATCCAGATGTTAGTGGCAGAACTTCTAAACTGAGGAATAAATGTCTTAATGTCCATTATATGTTTTTCTATGTGTTTCATACCTAATAAAACTTTCAGAGATTGCCATAAATATTATCTAGGAACCTAGGCAGTTACACATGGCAGTATCAAAGATATTTAATCATGCAAAGAAAAAAAAAGACATAAGATTGGGTTTTAAAATGCTGCTTATATATTCCTGATTGTCCTTTATCTGAGTGGCTTGAATGATTTTCTCATTTGACATGAAACATATGGTCCCCTCCCCCAATAAAAGAATAATAAAAGATTTTTCTCAGTGAATTACATGCTAAATGTGCTTGTGCTGTAGAAATTTCTTCAAAACTTAATGAAAATCCTTTAAGCCATAAAATCAAATTATGGAAACCAGTAGTTTCTTGGGATTGTTGGGTCTTTGGATACTGCGGGTACTGTGACTGCCAAACAAACCCAAATCATCACTCCTCCACTATATGCTTGATGGCTAGTATGAGGTGTTTCTGCTGATACTCTGTGTTTGGTTTTCACCAAACATGGCACTATGCATTATGGCCAGACACCTCCACTTTGGTTGAGTCTGTCCCAGGGACAGTGCTCCAGAAATCTTAAGATTTGTTCAGTTGCAACATTGCAAACATAAGCCATGCTGCCATATTCTTTTTAGAGAGAGGACAATTTCTCCTGGCAGCCTTCTAAACAAATCACAGTTGTTCAGTCTTTTTCTAATTGCACTGGAATGAACTTTAACATTTAACATGCTGAGACCTGAAGAATCTGAGATGTAATAACACTTGGATAATTCACAATTTCTCTGTGCATTGTACTGTCTGACCTTGGGATGACTTTGCTGTGACCTTCACTCTGGGAAGATTGGCAACTGTCTTGAATGTTTTCTACTTTTGAATAATCTTTTGATTAATCTCCTATTGTAGAATGATGAACTTTAAATTACTTGGAACTGGCCTTATAATCATCCCAGATTTATGGACAGCAACAATTGTTTCTCTAAGATGTCTTTACTCTTTGACAACACACACCTTAATGCTGGAGACCAGCAAACTCTTAAAACTTCAGCTTTTGTAGAGGTAGTCACACTTGCTGGTGATCAATTAATCAAGGGTACTTAATTAGCAGCACCTAGTTGCTACTTAGCCTATTCATACCTATGGAATGGCTTCTCCATTTTGGATTTATTTTTGTACTTTTAAAAAATACAATGAACCAGATGATTTTCTCCCATGAGCTGTTCAGAGCATCCAGAAGTGGGAGGTGCTTCAGTCTCTTCTGGAAAGCCTGGGCTTAAAATTCTGGGACACTCCTCCTCCTCCATGGGACACCTCCCCAGCGTCCCCACATTTAGCTCAGCCTTCGTGGTAAGAGGTTGTGCACTCCCTGACTTGAATGGTTTTCTGATTCAGCTAGTCAAAATTCAGGTTTGCTCTTGGGTTAATTCGGTGTGTAAATTTTTCCCCAATTAATTTGTCGATTTCAAGGCTTGTGGCTCTATTAGGTCATCCCCCCGATCAGTTTGAGAGCAGTTCTTTGTGGCTGGCGGAGCCGGCCACTCCACAGGCAGCCTGAGATGGCCGCTTCAGGCAATTAGCTTATCTAATCCCTGATCATCTTATCTCTGCAATCTTGGCGGAGCACTCACAGCCGTGGCTCACTTCTACTTGCCGTTTCGACTGACTGGATCATTTATCTGACAATTTAGAGAGCAGCAGCAGCTCATTAAACTGCTCAGGCAATTAACATCAGAGATTCTGCCTTCCAACCACTTTCAACGGCTGGCTTCAAGTTTGCACCTAAATATCACAGGCTCCATTCTCCGCTGGTTTCCCTTCTTGGGGACCGGGGTAAGTACCTTCCCACTCCACTTCCCTGGCATTATTTCTCTTTTATCTTGCTGGTTTTGGATATCTGGCATTCAGCTTTGTTTGGGTATTTTCCCACGTCATAGTAGTGGTGCTTTTAAAGTTGTAGCAACGTTTCGGCAGAATCTCATCTGCCATCATCAGGCTTCTGTATAGTGTTCATCTGTGAGTCAGACTTTTACAGTGGTTTCAGATTTAAATTTTGGGCAGCCTATTGCTGTGCCAGAATGGTTTTTTCTTCATCCTGATTGGTTGAGAGTCTTGGTCTGTGTTTATTGGTCTTGGTGTTTGCTGTGTTCTGCTTCTAATATCTTCTGTCTGTTTTTTTGACTCTTTTTGTATCTTGATTGGCTGGTAACATTGTGTTACTTTATTGGAGGCCTTTAGTGCAGCTTGGCTTCGGGTAAATGGACGGCTATCATTAGTTAGGAAGCTGGGTTTCATCTGGGTGCCTGGTTGGGGTGTGTTTGAGATGGAGGTATCAGGGGGGATCTGTTTGTGCCCAGGTGTTTGCCTGGCTTGTGGTGTGGAGATTTTTTTGTTTGTGAGTGCAGGCTTCCAAATGATTGACAGCCTGGTGGAATCATCTCTTCTGTTCATGCTTTCTGGTCTTTTTTCAATCTCTATGGCTTCTCTGATGATTCTGTGGTTGGGATTTTCTATAGTGGCTAGGTTTTTAGTGCCATTGAAGTTGATGTTATGACCTGTGGCTTCCATGTGTTGGACTAGTGAGGAAGTGTGTTCCAGCTTTTTGACTGCATTTTTGTGTTCATCCAGGCGGGTGCTTATTCTTCTATTGGTCTGTCCAATGTATGTGGCTGGGCATGATGCACAGGGGACTTCATATATGCCTTGGTTTTCCAGGTCAATTTTGTCTTTGGGGTTCCTGAGGATGGCTGCTATTTTTCTGTCTGTTTTGAAGGCAGTCTTGATGTGATGTCTGTGTAGTATCTTACTAATTTTGTCTGTAGTGCCTCTTATGTAGGGCAGGACAGCTGTTCCATGGGTCTGTTCATCTTCTGGGTCTCTATTATGTCTCAGTGTGTTTTTGTGGATCAAGTTGGTGATTTTGCTTTTGTGGAAGCCGTTGGCTGTCAATATTTTGTTCGGGTATTTTCCCATGTCATTATAGTTGTGCTTTTAAAGTTGTAGCAACATTTCGGCAGAATCTCATCTGCCATCATCAGGCTTCTATATTGTGTTCTTCTGTGAGTCTCACAGACTGCTTTGTAGTGAGCTTTGTGTCTCACAGACTCAAAGACGAACACAATGCAGAAGCCTGTGAGTACCCGTGAAAACTTAAGAAAACAAATAGATAGATAGATAGATAGATAGATAGATAGATAGATAGATAGATAGTTAGATAGAAAGATCGATCTTTGGTTATTTGGGTTTTCTCCCGCGTAAGATTGGAAGTATCTAGGCAACGTTTCGATGAAGTCTCATTCATCATCTTCAGGCTTGGTCTTCAGCTCTGTGCTTCTTAGAGTGATGTGAGCTTGCAGCTGCTTCTTCCTTTTAACTGCTAGTGGGGGTGTGATTTGATTGGGTGGGGGCTTGGCTGTGTTCTGATTGGTTGGGGGGCTGGCTGTGTTCTGATTGGCTGGAGGCGTGTTCTGTTTAGACCAAATCAACAAAGATCTCCTCACAGTTCACCTCAGACTCAGCAACAAGATTCACCCCTTACTTTGGGACAAATCCAAACTGCTCGCTGTCTGGAGAGCCGAAACACAGACCACCCTCAAGACAGACACACACACCAACAAACTCAGAAAACTATAACGCCAGAAACCAACTTCTCCCCCCTCACAGCCACACATGAAACAAACAGTGCACAACATCTCAGATAAGATCCTCACCGAAGCCGAAACCAAGGTCCTTTCTAAAGGATTCAACTTTGCTGTCGCTCCCAAACACATCCCCACAGAAACCATCATATGCGGAGTTGAAACCAGCTTGACCAAAACCAACCCTGATGATGCTAATAGAATCAGACTCGAAATCACCAACATCCTCTGCACTAGCAAACCACCCAAAAGCAACTCATCCAAAGAAGAACAAACTGCACTACTTAACCTGAAAGAAGACACCAGCATAATAATCCTACCAGCAGACAAGGGCAACGCGACAGTGGTTATGAACACATCTGACTACCAATCCAAGTTAACCAACCTACTCCAAGACCCACATACAAACCCCTAAAGACAGACCCCACCACCTACCTAGAAAAAACCACCAGATCCAAAATAAAAGCCTCCCCCATCAGTGAAGAAATCCAGCAAAGAATCATACCCAGAGAGAAATCATCCAGATGCCCTAAACTTTATGGTCTCCCCAAGATATACAAAGAAGGAACCCCACTCAGACCAATAGTCAGCTCCATAGGCTCATCTCTACAAAACCTTGCCAAATTTCTCGCCAAACAACTACAGTCCTTTGCAGAATCCATCAACTCACACCTAAGAAACTCAAGTTCATCGAGATCATAAAGAAACAAAACTTACAACCCAGTGATCTACTAGTGAGCTTTGATGTCATATTCCTCTTCACCCAAGTGCCAGTAAAAGAAGCCTTGACAGCCATCCAAAACAAATACAACCCCCCCAAGCACATCCTAGATCTGACCAACCACTGCCTATGCAATACATACTTCACCTACAATGGACAAAAATACAAACAAATAGAAGGAGCACCCATGGGATCACCCCTCTCACCTGTCATCGCTAACCTCTACATGGAACACTTTGAAACACAAGCTCTAGAAAAATATGGCTCAGATACGTAGATGACACCTTCATAATCTGGCCACACGGGAAAGAAAAACTGAACAACTTCCTCACACACCTCAACAGCCTACACTCCAAAATACAATTCACCATGGAAACAGAAGCTAACAACCAACTTCCCTTCCTAGATGTCTTGGTATACAAAAAATCCAATGGCTCCCTAGGACACACCATCTACCAGAAGAAAACTCATACAAACCGCTATCTACACGCACTCTCACACCTCCACCCAGCACAGATCAATTCCGTAGCCGAGACACTCATCTCCAGAACAAAATGCTTAGCCGACGAACAACATCTAGAGACCGAACTACACACTCTCACCGGCGTGCTGATAGCCAATGGATTCCAAAGAAAGAAGATCACCCACCTAATCCAAAAAGAAACCCCAACCAAAATCCAAGACAGAGAACAAGAGAATGGCAAAGCCCTCCTCCCATATATAAAAGGCACTACAGACAAAATCAGCAAGATCCTCCAAAAACACAACATTAAGACAGCATTCTGTACAAACAGAAAGATATCCACCATCGTAAGAAACCCTAAGGACAAAATCGAGTTAGAAAATCAAGGAGTATATGAAATCCCTTGCACTGCCTGCCTCACCACATACATCGGACAAACCAACAGAAGAATAAGTGCACGCATTGAAGAACATAAGAACTCAATCAAAAAGGAAGAACCGACCTCTTCCCTGGTCCAACATCTCAAAGCCACAGGACATGAGATTGACTTTAAAAATACCAGAACTATCGCCAAAACCGAACACTTAAGCAGCAGAATAATCAGAGAAGCCATAGAGATAGAAAAACGCCCACATAGCATGAATAAACGAGATGATACCACCTGCCTACCAGCCATTTGGAAACCCGCCCTCATGAACAGATGAGTACCTAACATGAAGAATGACACCAGACCCACACCCCTGAGAGCCACACAAGATGCCACCACCACACTTTCACATAGAAAGCAGACTCACACCCACACAGAAGATGAGACACGACCACGGACCAGAAGCCGCACTGCAGCTGCATCACTACCCACTTCAAACCCTTTTGAGCCATACATGAAGCGAACTGACCCCCACCATGAAGATGCAGCACGACCACGAACTCGAAGCCAAACAGCAAGATCACAGCTCACCAGCTCAAATCCCTGAGCAACTAAGACTAACCTGAGCACAACCAAGCCCCCACCTAAACAGAACATGCCTCCAGCCAATCAGAACACAGCCAGCCCCCCAACCAATCAGAACACAGCCAAGCCCCCACCCAATCAAGTCACATCCCCACTAGCAGTTAAAAGAAAGAAGCAGCTGCAAGGTCACATCACTCTGAGAAGCACAGAGCTGAAGACCAAGCCTGAAGTTGATGAATGAGACCTCATCGAAACGTTGCCTAGATACTTCCAATCTTACGCGGGAGAAAACCCGAATGACCAAAGATCCACATACAAATACCCGCGAGAACCTCAGAATATATATATATATATATATATATATATATATATATATATATATATATATATATATATATATATATATATATATATATATAGTTGAAACCAGCCTGACCAAAACCAACTCTGATGATGCTAATAGAATCAGACTCGAAATCACCAACATCCTCTGCACTAGCAAACCACCCAAAAGCAACTTATCCAAAGAAGAACAAACTGCACTACTTAACCTGAAAGAAGACACCAGCATAATAATCCTACCAGCAGACAAGGGAAACGCGACAGTGGTTATGAACACATCTGACTACCAATCCAAGTTAACCAACCTACTCCAAGACCCCACATACAAACCCCTAAAGACAGACCCCACCACCTACTAGAAAAAACCACCAGATCCAAAATAAAAGCCTCCCCCATCAGTGAAGAAATCCAGCAAAGAATCATACCCAGAGAGAAATCATCCAGATGCCCTAAACTTTATGGTCTCCCCAAGATACACAAAGAAGGAACCCCACTTAGACCAATAGTCAGCTCCATAGGCTCACCTCTACAAAACCTAGCCAAATTTCTCGCCAAACAACTACAGCCCTATGCAGAATCCATCAACTCACACGTAAGAAACTCATTCCAGTTCATCGAGATCATAAAGAAACAAAACTTACAACCCAGTGACCTACTAGTGAGCTTCGATGTCATATCCCTCTTCACCCAAGTGCCAATAAAAGAAGCCTTGACAGCCATCCAAAACAAATACAACCCCCCCAAGCACATCCTAGATCTGACCAACCACTGCCTATCCAATACATACTTCACCTACAATGGACAAAAATACAAACAAATAGAAGGAGCACCCATGGGATCACCCCTCTCACCTGTCATCGCTAACCTCTACATGGAACACTTTGAAACACAAGCTCTAGAAAAATATGATCACAAACCCAAACTCTGGCTCAGATACGTAGATGACACCTTCATAATCTGGCCACACGGGAAAGAAAAACTGAACAACTTCCTCACACACCTCAACAGCCAACACCCCAAAATACAATTCACCATGGAAACAGAAGCTAACAACCAACTTCCCTTCCTAGATGTCTTGGTATACAAAAAATCCAATGGCTCCCTAGGACACACCATCTTCCAGAAGAAAACACATACAAACCGCTATCTACACGCACTCTCACACCACCACCCAGCACAGATCAATTCCGTAGCTGAGACACTTATCTCCAGAACAAAATGCTTAGCCGATGAACAACACCTAGAGACCGAACTACACACTCTCACCGGTGTGCTGACAGCCAATTGATTCCAAAGAAAGAAGATCACCCACCTAATCCAAAAAGAAACCCCAGCCAAATCCAAGACAAAGAACAAGAGAATGGCAAAGCCCTCCTCCCATATATAAAAGGCACTACGGACAAAATCAGCAAGATCCTCCAAAAACACAACATTAAGACAGCATTCTGCACAAACAGAAAGATATCCACCATCCTAAGAAACCCTAAGGACAGAATCGAGTTAGAAAATCAAGGAGTATACGAAATCCCTTGCACTGCCTGCCCCACCACATACATTGGACAGACTAACAGAAGAATAGGTGCATGTATTGAAGAACATAAGAACTCAATCAAAAAGGAAGAACCGACCTCTTCCCTAGTCCAACACCTCAAAGCCACAGGACATGAGATTGACTTTAAAAATACCAGAACTATCGCCAAAACCGAACACTTCAGCAGCAGAATCATCAGAGAAGCCATAGAGATAGAAAAACGCCCACACAGCATGAATAAACGAGATGATGCCTCCCGCCTACCAGCCATTTGGAA